>JXXA01006706.1:0-13829 GCA_000956255.1 Anopheles punctulatus
TTTTAATTTATTATTTCAACTTAAATTTTTATTCCTCCTGAAAAATGACTAGTTCGACCAAACAGTGCAATTATAGGCAGATTAAAAACTATTTCCAATAATTTTGCTTCAAACAATCAAGTGAAAAAAGAGCTTTTTCCCCAAAACAAAAGGCATCGCGCTGAAAATAGACCCGTACAGTTCCGGAATGGAGATGCATTTTGAGTGTGCTCTACCCGTACGAGTGCAACGAATCTTCACTTGTGTTGAAGAGAAAAGGAATACACACACACACACACACACAAAAGGCTCTACAACGAGTGCAAATAGGGGCAAGAATGTGAAGCACACTGGCTCGATTATGTAACCAAACCCGGTGTGGCGTTGTGATTGAGTTTCGGCTCGTTCCGTTCCGGTTCGTTCGAATCGATTGATTCCGACCTGTGTTGCTGGCGGTACGTTATTTGGAACGTTGACGAGTGTATGTGACTGTGTGCAGGTGTATGTGGTGAGCAAGCAACGAAAAAAAAAAACAAAACACAAACTACCCGGAAAGATATCGATTATCGACTTCCGCGTTCCTGTTTTTTTCCTTACGCTTCTATATCCTGCCTGTGCCACGGTGGGTGAAACCTGTGCAGATTGCAGACCCTCTAACTCAGGGCTGGCGGTCTGACCTACTGCTTTATCATGCGAGCGAACGAAGCGTGCGAGTTCTTGAGGTCCACCTCCACCTTTTCACCCCGAAACGAGGCTTGAGGTCGCAGGAGGCTCGACAACGATATAAACATTCCGACGGAAGATTGGAGTTGATATTGAGCGTTACGCGGCCGGATTGGACGAACCGGTGCCCGATACGCGGGCGAATATTTTCGTAAGAATGCACGATGCTTCGGGCGGCCCCGAGCGTACGGGAAACGGAACAGAAATCGCACAAAAATCGCACCGAACGCCGCTTGGTGGTTCCGTTTCGTATGGGTTTGTTAGTTTTACCTAATGCCACCGCTTCAGGCGAAGCTGCGGAGATGATTTGATTTCCAGCCAGTGTTTGTGTTTTGGGTGTTGCAATGTGTTTGTGTGCAATATCCACAGCCGACGGGCATGAGTTGATGCGTGCCAATAAACGAATTCCAATTTATTCATCATCGAAATTATTCGCCGTGAATCCATAACTGGCTAACTGGTGAATTATTGATATATTTTACTCACACCGGGCTATGCTCTGGAAGTCGATCAGTAAACGAACTGCTAACAAATGGGGGGGATCATTCTCGTAAGGGGTAGGAAAGACTTACAACACTGCGTAAGCCGTAGGCACGTAGCATTGGAAAGGATTTTTTCATCTCAAATCAAAATTCGTACTGAGCCTGATTATAGTTATCAATTTGGAACAAATAAATGGTGATAATATTACATCACTGCTCGCCCGCTTTATCGTGCGAGCTTTGTTCGTCCTCTTCAAACGCTTCGAAACATATTTGGAGAATAAATTTGCGTCATTTGTTCATTAAATTGTTTATGAGGGGTGAGTTTACGAAGGATTTGGTTTGGCATATTTTTTATTTGATGATGAGGAAACGTTCCATCTTCTAATATCGCAAAATCGACACAATTCATCACTGTAACTATGCTCGAGTAGCGCCATCTATCGACAATGAATGAAAGTTTTGCACGGACATCATAAAATTCTTTTGTGACTTTATTGAACAAAAGTTGGAATAATATCAATTTTATAATCTGTAATTTTAACTTTTTCAAAAATTTTTAGTATGTTTATAATGCGAGCTTTCGGCAGATTTTTTTTGACCAGAACTCTTTTTTATTTATTTTTCTGTTTATTTTAATTTTTTATTTTGATGTTAATGTTTCATTTTTTATTTCAATATATTTTAACATGTTTTTATTTGAAAAATTATGGACATACTAAATTAACTGATATTAAACTGGGAGGTTATTGGAATTCACATCATAATGTAGTATTCTTCAATAATACGCTTTTCCCCTTCTTTCTATAATGTTCCACCAAATTAATAAAATAGGAATAAATCCATGAAAAATACCCTCCATCGATCTCAATGAACTCTCCGCTCTGTACCTAAGCGGAATGTATCATCATCCCACTCTGTCAGAATCAAAATGTAATGCCAAATCCCATTCCCTTCGCTCGCATTGCGTGCATTACAATCACATTTCGTTAACTGTGTTTTGCTCGCTTTTCCTATCGCTTCCGAGCGCAACAAAACAACATCAAACACGACCATCACACGCTCGAACGATATCATAAATGGCCTTGTTTCGCGAGGAAAACTCACGACAATATATCCTTTGTTTTAGGTTTGCTTTTTTTTGCATGCACCATAGGTGCTTTCTTTATGTGTGTTGGTCGAAAACGTTTCGCAAGAAAGGGTCAAGGCCTCAAAAGGTATCCTTCGCACGGCGACGATTCGTCATCGCTTCTCGTCCGTGATGGGGTGGGAAAAAAAAAATTATACTCCACCCAGCGCGGGACATGCGAGCGGTAACGTGTAACGAGCAGTACGCACGCCAGGCCGAGCGATGGTGGCGCTAGTGGTCCGTAAAATCGCTGCCTTAAAGGGGTCGATTACGGGGCAGCAAGCAGGCGCCAATCCAGCCCATCCAGAACCTCCACCGATTCGGATGGGCAAGCGACGCTCACGTTTATCGGAATTCGCATGGCCTTGGTGGTGGTTGGAAAATTGTTGCTGCAATCACGTCTGCCCCCTCCCCCCTCCTCCCCCCCTCCTCACCATCGTTCTTAACCTCTGTCGTTTGTGCTCTGCGTGCGGTTTGCAGCTATAATTTTAAAACATAAAATATCAGACATGATTATTTCTGCCATCGAAGCACCATTAACAACCACTTGAATGGAAAACAGAAATGAAAATTACAATGAACAAAAAAAACAACAACATGCAAACCGCACTCCATCGCGCAACTTTCGGAAATGGGGACGCAAAAAAAAAACCGCGTGAAAGGATTTCGTGGAAAACCCAAACAGCTGACGTTTGTATGAGTCTGTGCACCGCAGTGGTTTTCATCCATTTTTGAACCATTTTCTACGCCCACCGACGCCACCCAGACGGCCAGCCGGTACCGGTTCCATCAATCGGGCTCGGTAGCACGCCGGAAAACGCGTAGAGAGGCAAATTGCATTATAAAAAAAAAACACTGAGCCACCGAATTCTTACGATATTCGATCGTTCCGTTGCCATTGGTGGGGTGTATTTTTATTTGTTTAATGATTTTTGCATGCAAAGTATTGTGCCGCACATCCTGTCTTGCTGCTTTCCTTCCTTCCGTTTCACGATAAGCGCTTCGAATGCATTTTTTTTCTCGGCTAGCCTTGCTTTCGGTAGACAAAAATGGTTTTCATTTTGTTTTTATTGTTAGTTTCTTTATTTGTGAATTGGAATGCATGCAACAGTTCGTCCGTAGCAGAGGTGCAAATCGTTCCCCGCATCGCATCGGGCTTGGTTGAGGGTGATTACAATTTTTCAATTTAGATTCACCTTTTCCCCCGCCGCGTTCTCCCCCCGCCAGCCGCTGTTGTGAAAATTGATTCGGAATTAAATTTGACTGCCTGCCAATCAGACACCTAAACGGGGTTCGTGTTAAAGTTTTGCTTCCCCGGTTGGGGATAGCGCTGGGTAGGCAAAAGCGAATGCAGCTTCGTTGCAGTTTGCACCAGCGCAGGGCCAAAACGATGCGGCTTATAAATCAATCAGCTCAAAATAAACAAATTAACACGATTCGGTATGGTCGTTTGGAGTTACGTGCGTACGGTGCATGGGGTTTGTGTATTGGAAAAATCTGTCAAAAATCAATAAAACGGAAAATCAGTGGGAGTAAACAAGATCCACACTTGTTTGGAATATGTGATATTTTCTTAAAATTTTTTAAATCTCATTTATATTTTTAGAATATCTCTGAAAGTAACAGAGCAAAACCAGAACGATTTTATTTTCTACTAACTTCCTTTATTAACGAGACATTAGTCATTATCAACAAGCATAATCATTCTAGTGCTTAGTGTGGTTCGGTTTTTATTCAAAATATGTCAACTATTTACTTTTTATGCTCCATATTTTATTTTCTTTAGCTTCTTTCTTAATAGGTTGTGATTATGTTTTCTATATTTGAACGGTTTAGTTTAAATTTATACTTTATCAATTAAAATAAAATCAAAACCTCAGACTATACGATGTTCAGTAACTTGAATTTTGTTACAATAATATCTTGTGAGTAAATGTAAAATCGAAAAAAGTGTACATATTTTATTAAAATCTAAATTTGTAACATTCAAGTTTGAATATTAGCTGTCAAAATGTGCACTTTTTGTGGGCCAATTTTTTTCGTGTCAAATTTGACAAAGGCACAATTTAAATTCTCATACTCCCACTCCCTCCAGTGCCTATCTGTCGCGTAAAAAATAAAACAAAATAAATGTACGCTTTACT
Source organism: Anopheles punctulatus (assembly GCA_000956255.1). Lineage (NCBI taxonomy): Eukaryota > Metazoa > Arthropoda > Insecta > Diptera > Culicidae > Anopheles > Anopheles punctulatus. The sequence goes on from JXXA01006706.1 coordinate 4,458, forward strand.
TAATCGGTCATGTTTAACCACTTACAATAACACCAACCGGCGAGCACTACAATCGTGAGCCAATTCGAGTGGCCTGCCTGCCTGTCTGCCAGTAGTCGCACTTTATCATCCGGAAGCGCTGCGTCTGCAACGCTGCCCGGCGGCTGCTACGTGTCTCCGGCTATCCGGTACAAACGAAATTGCGAAATGGTTCCCTCTGCCGTGGTTCTTTTTCCTTTTCCTGCATGGATTTTGTTTTCCCATCCCATGCATGCCCCGTATCGCTTTCCTGCTACGCCCGAATCGTGCCGTTCGAGATGGTGGCAATCAAGGAGCGGGGCTACCATTATTCCGAATGGAGAAGCTTAATTTAATAACACACGTTAACATTCACTCTTCCCGCCTGCTTCCCGCCCGCTACTCGTCTCCCCGCGCTGCGAGCGCTAGAACGAACGCTCGAAAGCAATTAAAAGTCCCCGCGTCGTCAAAATCGATATTTATTTCGGGAACAACGTTCCCTTCGCTTTCGCATCCGGTCCTCGGCAAGCCGCTGCAAAAGGGATTAAGGGAGAGAGTTTTTTTTTTCGTTGTTCTGCTTTGTTTAAAGGTATATCGAGACTAAAGACACACACACACACACGAACACTATTCGATCATGGCTGGTCGGTTGAGTGATTCGATTCGACAGTCGAACCCTCCGGGGACGAGGAGCGTTTGTACTGTTTCACTGTTGCTCGTTTAAGTTCTTGCTTCGTTTTGCGACAGGTAAAACTACTCCCGGAACACTGGATGCTTGACGCTTGATGGCCGTATGACGTGGACCGTAAAATATTGCCAACAGAAACGGAAACTATCGTTTCGTTGCTTTGCGGAAACTATCGTGTTGGAATAGAATTTGGCGTGGTAACGGAATTAGATGTAAAAAAAAAAACTGTGGCTTGTAGATTGGACTAACCTGCCGGAAAACACTACCTGGTTGAGGAAGTTACACGTTAACTAGTCAGGTGAGTGGCAATAGTAATTGGTTTATTAATATGTATGAGGATAAGTGTAATGAATTAGACTCGTTACTCTTGGTCTGGTGAGATTTTTTTATGACCAACAACTACCATATTTTAACAATATTTTTATGTTATATTTTGTAATGTTTATATTTATTTTTTAAATAAATAATTTAATTACCTATGGGTAGGCAGGCATTTTTATGTCAATAAAATATCCTCTTGTCATTTAAATACATATATAAATGATGTGCCTTCCATTTTAAAATACATTTATGCAATATCTTATATTTACTCGTACGACGTCAAGAATCTGCGTCAAAAATCTGTTTTGATAGGAAAAGCATCAAACATTCTCCCCGAAGCTCTGTTTTTCGTTCGTTAAAAAATTTAATATTTTAAAACTTAGAAATTTCATATTAAAACAACCCGGGTATGCTAGTTTCAAATTTTTTTCTAATAAAATATTCACACCAAAAAAACAACTATACCTCCCGTCATCACGAATCGTTTGGAACCCGAAAGCGTTAGACTGTTTTCCTTTCATCAATGCGAGTTTGTGTCGCTATCGTCCCATTTTACGTTAAATCAATTCACTCGAGAGGAAAGTTTCGCCTGGGCAAAACTTCTCCGGCATCTGGGCAAATAAAATCATACAACAAAAATAAAAGCTCCATTCGACACTGGAAGCGACAGCATTAAGCACATTGCAGACATGCTCCCAACTCCATCGCGCCAGCTTCGCTTTGGAAACAAAGAAACTATTTTTCAACGATATGTGGTGGAAGGTGGCGCAGGGGTAGATGTGCTCGATAAAAACCACCCCCACACTCGCGGCCTCCACCCGCTAGCAAAAAGGCGTTGATAGTTTGTGTTACTTTTCAATAGTTTTCCTACACCCAACCCGTCTCCCCAAGGGCCGGTTCGTTCGATAACCGTTTCCGTTTCATGGACGCGGTTTTTTTTTTCGTTCGCGAGCGTTTCCTTTCGATCGGTGTTTGGAGAAAGGGCTGTGAAGTTTGTTTTTTTTGTCGCTCTTGCAACTTGCAGCGGATGTGGATCCGATTGGTGATGGTGCCTTTTTTCTCTGTTCCATCTCGCTTCCCGTCGTAAGGGAAATGAAAGTAAAAAAGTAGCCTCGGCCGTGAAACACGTTACTACCACACACGCACGGAGAAAAGTCGAAAAACTGAAAGCTTCCACAGTTCTCGGAAAGCTTCCGAGGGTAACTTCCTTTGCACTCGATTCCGACAACAATCAACAAGCCGCGGCGCCTCCTGCTTGCCGCATCGGCTGCACCGGAATGCCGGCGGCGTTCGGCGAAATCATATGCGGCAGATCGGTTCCGCCGCGGCAAGGCGGGAAAGCGCGGCAAGGGTTGCCCGTTACCCTCACCGCCATGGGGTGCATGCGCCATGTTGTCGCAATTCGCATTTTTCCGACGGCGGCGCGTGCTGTAATGTCAATAGTGAGTGCCACGAGCGAGCGAGAGAGGAAGCGAGCGCACGGAACTCACGGCCGCCGTCGAGTCGCAAGTGAGTGGGCCTTTGTTTCGAGAGTCTCCCAACGGTGCGCAGCGCCACCTGCGGGCCGTTCGGGGAAGCGCACGGCTCGCGGCTGCTCGGCTTGGAAGCGCAAAACCGACTCGCGTGTGTTCTAGATTGATTAAAATTCTACGCTGAATCGTAACAACACCGCCCGATGTTCTCGGCCCAAGCCGACACTCAGCACGTGCCACTCGCGTGTGAAACGATCGAGCGACCCGCATAACGGCCGGTGACGGGTGGAAGGTCGGCCAGGGCCACTCAGCGACGACATGATCTCGGGGAGTTTTTGCAGCTACTCGGTTTAGCGCATTCGGCGTTACGCTCTCAGTGCGTTGCGGATTTTCACCGGAAAACCACACATCCTCACCGTCGGTGCTCTGGTACGGGGGTTGGGATCTTTATCGAATCCGTCGCTTTCTGCAGTGCTGCAGTACATGAACCGATAGTGCGAAACTGTGCGTGAGATAGCGTGTGTTACAGAAAAGAGAGAGAGAGAGAGATAGAAAAAAACAGCCAATTTTAGTTCATTATCAGGAACACCTTTCAATCGCACCTAGAAGCAGGTAGAAGCTTAAAGGATTAAATTCTTCACACAAACCTTCCGCCGTGTGCATCGTTTGTCGTAGTGTGTTGCATCGTTCCCCGTTTTGGAACGGTCATCCTCCCGATCCCCACCGGCCTGGGTGACCCATTCGGCACCGAACGGGCGAGAGGTTTTTCCAACGTTCGCCACCGTCCGGACGTTACTAGCTCCCGGTGCTCGCCGCAGTCGGTCGAAGGAACTCGTTGCAGGCGTTTCGTCCGTATGCGCAACAAACGGTACGGCAACGTGTCCTACAGCAGCTTGCCGGGAAGAAATCGTGTACGTGCCTGTATGCGTGTGTGCGTGTGTGTGCGTGTGTGTGTGTGCGGGTTTCTAGTGTTGGTGAAAGAGTAGAAACCACCCATCCAGAAGGCCAGAGGATAGGCGAACCAACCGATCCAGAACGTTATCCTCGCTGTTTGTTGTGGGTTCGAGGCTCGTGAGAAGGAAGCTCACATTCTCCACCGCTCGAAACTCTAAACGAAAATCTAAACGATCGGCGAACGAACGTAGCACAAACACACGCATACGATCGCCATAAAAAGTGGTGATAATTTACAGTGCGTGCGAATGATCGTATGAGTTTTTTCAAGATACAAAAAAAAAACGTTTAGAACGGATTCGGACGGCAATCCGTTGTGATGTTTGGGGGTGTGGGAACGAGTTTCGAGAATTACATAATTCGCTGCAAGATGTGCGAGAGCGAGACACGCGACGGCTGCAACTCGAACTCGGCACCATAATAATGTTACTGGGAAACAGAATGGAACACAAAGCATGTTTGGGTTGTTTTCAAATAATGAAATTTAGAAGATGGTCTAATTGTGCTGGTTCTTCTTATTCATTTTCTTATTAGACATTCAATCCAGTGGAAGATTTCAAGCCCATCCATAGTTTGGAAAGAGCTTTTATTTATACATTTTTCAAGGATGTTCTCTTGTTACATAGTTTAAACTATTACGAGACTTTTATTTTAAATTCAATTGAAAATTGGGGAAATGACTACATTATGTTTTAAAATTTATTTCTTATCATGAACCACATTGTTTCTCACACACAAATTAGCTAATGATTATGATTGATGATTGGTAATTCGTGACAATTCGTAATGACAATTCGTGAAGTTGACAAGCACCAAGGAACTCCTGCAAAACTGACGATACAGCTCTTTGTTAAAATTAAATTTGTTTTTGCTGCTAATTTGAAGTAGTGAATTTGATCGTTTCTTTATTTGAATACCAACGATTTTCTCTTCCGATTTTAAACGTTCAACGACGCATCCGATCACACCGTCGCAATTATCTGTTTGCTTTTTTGCAGCTCATGAACCGTGTCCGTGTGTGTGTATATGTGTGCTCACAAACTCCACGCGTGAAGGAGGGATTGTGATCGAAGGAAATCGAATAGTTAAAAATCCAATTGTTCAAAACTTGCTGCCTAGTGGTCGTGAACCGTGGTACAGGGCCAAAACCCATACAAACAGAAGCCGAAATACACGCGCAAAATTTACTTATCAGTGCAGCAGGGCATCGCGAAAAAGCCGCAACAACCGCCAAAGTGTGGCCCACAAAAGTTTGTCTGGTCCGCGCTTGTGTGTGAGTGAGCGTTTGTGTGTGTGTGTGCATCGGATGTGAATTTTTCGGCATATATTTTTCCGGTGCGCGTTTGTGCGTGTTTGTGTTTGTGAGTACAGTGCGTGCGTGAATTTGTGTGTGTGTGTATGTGTATGTGTGTGTGCATGTACCCAGTGCATGTGTGTTTGTTGACGTCGGCATTCGGTCGGCATCAGTGCTTCGGTGGCCACTTGGTGGCCAAGTGAACCGCCCCGTGGGTCAATTATTTGCGTAGGGCTTCACGGTACGCGGTGAGGGGCAGTGAGTATTTCCTTTTGCCAGCACAGCAGGATTCGCTAGCCCTCGGAAGCCGACCAAGTCCCAAACCGACACTACACGAGCGAGCGCGTCCGAGATTTGTGTAGATTTTTTAATTCTAGTTCGATAGTTTGGTTCGAGCTACAAATTCGTGCGAGAAGAGCCCGATAGTGCTCAAGTCGGATAGTGTACAATCGTGCCTGTGAGAGCAAAACAAAAATGTTCTAACTCACACACACCCACACGCACACACCCTCTCAAGCACACTAAGAACGAATGAGCGCTGGCGACGGCAGGCGAAGGTAATCGATACCAACCTTCTCTAAAAAATAAATAAAATAAAACAAGTGCTCGCGTGAGTGAAAGGACTTTGCCAAACAAAAAGAGCGTATTTTGTTTTTCTTTCTCGAAAATTTTAACATCCCGACGCAAAGCAACTCGATTAGCAATTTGCAAGTGCAAGTCGCAGCGATGCCGCTTCAGCTGGTGGTTGTGACGGAATAGTCGAGCTTTTCCGAGGTGCATATGTGTGAGTGTATGTGTGTGTGTGTGTGTGCTTCTGTTTTCACCCGCAGAGAATACCCATTTCATCCTTCTTCTCACCCTTCTCCCCCCACGTTCTCGTTCCGGTGCAGTTCCGGTCCGGTTCCGGTTCGTCTGCTGTGAAAGCTTTTCGGGGGCTTTCGAGCGTTTCGGAACGCGTTTGTGTGCGTGTGTGCGTGTGCGTTTGTAGGTGGTCTGTTTGATGCGTGATAAAACGTGGTGAAAGGAAGGAGAGATCGACATTGGTACCGAGGGGTCCAACGACGACGACGACTACGACACGGCGGAAGCTAACGAACTGTGACGTTTTCTGACACGATCAAGGGAGGAAACCCAAGGAAGGAGCTCGTTGCGAATGCAGCACACGTAAGTATTGGTTGGGGGTAGCTATGGGAGAGGGAAGGGGGCAAACGTTATTTGGCTCCGCTTTAGAACTGTTCTTCTCCTTGCTGGGAGAAAAGTGCCGGTGATAATGGGCAAATTGAATTTTGTTTGTTTAATTAAGTCGAGCCAGCAACATGATATCGTTTGCACTGAACATGGAAAAGTTTAATTAAAATATGCTCGATACTATGCGTTTTGTAAATTTTACAAATTAAAATCTCTTAGCGACACTTTACCAAGGGTACGTTTCAATACGACACGACACTTTACCAAGGGTACGTTTGAGTTTCAATTTTCGTACAATATTTTTTAACACAAAATTTCCTTTAAACATGGGTCTTTCTATTTTGAAAATTATTCATAAAAAATACATTTTTTTACTACAATGGACTGAGAGGCAGAAGTGACTGAAGAAGATCACATGACATAACATTCCCCTCAAATGCTTTTTCCCCTCCATCCCTCCCACAGGTGGGGAGGGGGAGGCATTAAAAACATCACAATAAAACAAGAATGGGTGACATTTCGGGGCCTGAAATTAATGTGCCCCTTGCCCATCTGCGCCTAAAATTCATATTCGCTTCCCCTCGCGGATGCGAAATTCTAATGCCGACGGTTGTGTGTTGTGTGTGTGTGTGTATGTGTGTGGCGAAGGCCCGCCATTGCCGTCGTTAAAATGTCGCACCGAGTGCGAGAGTCGGGCCACAACGACACACCGTTTGAATGTCAATAATTAAAAGAACGAAAAAAATTACATAAAAATACCCTACAAGCGTACCGTGCACGGAATTGTTCTTCCGATTTTCGCCACTTGCCCTTCCGCTGCCGAACACTAGCATCCCGCTCGCCACCATGCACCCGTGCAGTGCGTCAAGTTCGCCCGCACGAGCCAAACGGAACGGCGCGCGGGCGTAAGGAAAATAAATAAAATCAAATTAACTCATACACTTAATCCGATTTGTTCGGGAGTTTTTCGGGAGTCAACTCGTTTTGAAACCAGGACGTTTTTGTTTGTGTATTGGTATGGGCTTGTGTGGTATGTTGTGAGTGAAAAAGGCCATGTGTGTGCACTCCGGTGCACTGGCTGACACCCATACGTGCGCACATTCCGGATGGAAAGAATGCCATTCGACTGTTTTCGGGAAGGCTAGAGGGCGAAATATGTTTCGCTCTCTTGTTTCTTCGCAATGTTTTGGCGATGCTGCTCGATGGGAGATGTTTGCTTTTTTATTTTGCGACCATCATGTTTGGTGCTGGTGCATGTTTTGGTTTGCAAACTGAATGCGATAGGTTTTTTTTTTTTTGGGGGGAAGGATTGGCGCTTGTTAAAGCAGGATTAAATTGAGAAGCAAGACATCCGGGAATTAAAACAATTTTCTTACAACACTCTTTTCAAATACGCAAAAAATTTAAATTTGTTTCAATCATTCATTTATTAATTTTATTTCAACTGAATATTAATCGCTTTTGTTCTCTAAAAGAGCCTCTGCACATCATGTTTTCATTTCTAAGATTTAAATTTTGCGCTATCTTTTCATTGTGAGTCATAATAGGTAGAAATACTACATGATAATTACAAATAATTTGGTTATTTAATGAATCATGTGGTTTTTTGCATCTGTAAAAAAAAAGAAAATTACAAATGATAGAAACAAGTTTTGATTTTTTCAAGGGGCAGAGGAATTTTGTGTGAGTCATTTGAAATAAATGATTTACAATAAAGTTTTATCGAAGTAAAATCATAAAAACTAACCGCTTTTTGAATATCAAATAACCCACAAGCGCTATGAAAAGCACACTTACACCGCTTACAAGCTTAGCTTATGCACTTGCCCCTTGCTACACACACTTAAGAAAATCCCTCGAAACCGTTTGAAGCGTGGAAAATCCTTCCCACTAACCCCCACGGCGCCAATCGGGTGCAGTGGAACCAACATGAAGGTGGGATTGTTTCCGATTTCCATCCCTCCCAGGGATTAGGTGGTTCTATCGATTGAACTGCATTTAGTTGTCAGCCGCACCTGCGACAAGGTGTACTACATGCCCTTCCGGGAGCCCTCCTTTCTAGCACGTGGGGGTGCACGCCGGCACACGCTTTCACCCTTGCAAATCCGATTAGTTCCAGGTGATTTATGAAAGAGTCTTACACGCGTCTTATCTTCCGGATCAGTTCGGATTGCGGATGCAATTGAATTAAATCGTTCGAGTGTGCAACTCGGTGTGGGCGGTACGGGGGTTCGGGGGTTCGATTTACCCGAATCCTGATCACCGTGTCCGGTAGAAAGGAGGGGGCGAAGATTATTCATCATCTCCCTATAATATTCAGGGATTTAATCTAACGCCCAGCCCAGCCCAGCCCAGCCCACACTAATGGGCTTTTCTCTCGCACGGTGAAGCCTTCTTGGCTTACGGGCTTTTTGGCAACCGTTTTCCGGCGGGCAACAGTTGCGAGAGTCGTCCATCGAAAATGCAGCCCCACCACGCAACGCGCAACAGTTATTTATGTTTATTTTAACCACGCAACTGACGCCGGCCTTCGCCGGGCGGACACCTTCGCTTTCTGCTTTCACCCACTGCCCACCCATGTTCGGGCGCCTTTTGGGGTGGCGTGCACGGCCCGATGCACCATCAACTATTTTTGCAACCACCGTTACAGAATGACCGCCAGACGCATGACGAAACTAAGGCTGGGCGCGTTTCGCCCCCTCCCTCTCCCCGTCTGTGGCGGGGTAGATATTTCGAGGTGAACCGCTCTTTCACGGCCACTCGGCGTGGCGCTGTGCCGCACGCCAACGGTAGCTACGGCGAAAGAAAGCAACGTTTCGAAACGGTGTGTGGTATTTGCATTCACCACCGCGCCACGAAATTACAACATATTAAAGCGTGTTTTTGTTCTTTGCGAGGAAGGGGATTTTTTGTCCTTTTTTTTGGGCCGATCGTAGTTTCGATGCCAAGGATCGAATTAGAGACGCCATGTGCATGTTTGACGGACGGACGACGATGTTCTTTTTTTTGTCATAGGAATAAGGCAAGAGGGGATGCATTGTGAATCAGATTATTAATTACTTTTGATTGAAAACTGCTCTAGGAGTGGGATAAGAGTTATGGGAAAATTATGCTATTGGAAACGTAACAATTGTAAAATTTGTTTTGTTCCTTAATATGCATGGTTAAAATTGACAGTAAAATATCAATACTAGTCACAATTCAGTGCAATTTGATATCGTTTCGAAAAGATAAAATTTATTAAAACATTGAGCTACAAAACAAATATTTTTAAGCTCTTTTTTATTTACGAACGTAATTATAAACGTTGGGGATAAAACCCAAAATATTCAACATCGCACAGGTAACTTTTGCTCCCGTAATAAAAATGGTAAAATTGATATTTAATTACCTCTATATTTGAAATTATTTTTGAGATTTTTAAGAGAGCAAAAATCAAAACGAAATATATATTCATA
>JXXA01006712.1:0-17992 GCA_000956255.1 Anopheles punctulatus
CTATCGATTTAATTTTGTACATTCAAAAGTATTATGCTCAATTTTCTTTTTCCAATGATTTGCGCTTATTTTTAAGTATTTATGTATTCATTTTTTATTTTCGACAATATTTTTTAATCTTCGTTTATTAAGAAAAAATCCTCTAACCCATCCATTTCCTGCATTGGATTAAACATATTTCAAAGCAAACTCTAATCGTTCAAAATATGCTTCCCTCATTTTGAAAAGGACTTCTGCTCAAACAGTATGATCTGTCAACGTTCGTCCATCTGGTCAGTTCCAAAGAAGCTTCCCTTGACGACCATTCCCACCCACCAACGATTATGGCTGCAACTGCAGCCGACCGGCCAGCTGCATCAGCACGTAACGGTAACCGGAGATGAAACGAACCGTTTGCTGATTTGCATATCTTTTTTCCCCCACCCACGAAAGGCCCTCGTATCCTTTCCGCCCAACCGTGAGCTCCAGGAGCGCCTCCTCTTTCTTTCGCAGCCGACACTTTCTTGTTGCGCTCCGTGGTGAGTCAAATATTTGCGTGGTTCAATATTTATGAAGACATTAATTTCGAGCATCTCGTTGCTCGGGTGGGGAAGAAAGAAAACCGCACCGCTCTTTACGATGCCAGCCGAGCATCCTTTCGGAGGGACGAGACGGTTCTTCTTTCGTGCGGTGCTTATGCGAGCGTTTGCGAACACCGGACACAAATATTGACCGCAGACAAATGTTTATGTCATGACGCAATTTAATGAAAGAGTTATCTGCGCTGAAGGGACGAAAATCACTCCCGGTCTCCTGGACGCGGTGAAACGTGTAAATGATCTGTCCCGGCGAGCAGCGTGCAGTTGACCCGGGCGTCGTCATTATCGAAACGGTCGCTGCAGTCGCATTAAATGACCATCCCGGGAGCAAAGGGGACGACGGTTTTTGAATAATGACCCTCGATTTAGTGTTAATTGAATAGGAGCGACTAATAGAAAAAAATAAGCAAGGGTTGCTGCGACAGGGATCGTTCAGTGTCGCTTTACACGACGCCGTCACAGGATGCAGCGCATTTTTATAACATAATCCGATTACGTTGACGATTTCTGGTTCTCTTTTTTTTCGGGACTGCAGTTGGAAATCGAGACAGGTTCGGGCGCTCGAAATAGCAGCAGCAGCGGCAGCAGCAGCACCAGCAAGGGAAGACGATTTTCATTTTACGGACGTGCGTTTTCAATTCAATTAAGATGTACAAACATTTTCGCTGGCTGGAAAAGGGTGCTTGGGGCTGGTAAATATTCTATTAAAAGACTGACATCGATGCGTCATTCGTCCGGCAACTTGTTCGCAGCATTTGAAATTGTTCTCCAAGTGATAGAAAACGAAATCCCCACTCCTATTGCATTCGTCCTATGGCTTAAATTGATGTTACGGTTTTTGTGCGCACCATAATCTGTGTGGTGTGTTTTTATCTCCATGTGGTTTCGGATTAGTTCAAAGTGATTCCTATTTTTGTGTGCATAAATGTTTTGGCTACATCGTCCCCAATCGCATTCGAGTTCAACCTTTTGTAAATCCTGTTAGATATCCCGAATCTCATTACAAATCTCGTTTACCATCGTTTTAATTTGTCTTTGGATGATTTCTGCGGAGCTGTTCCATGTGGGCTGTGTAAGGAAACAACCTTAATCTTATTTATGTTATGAATTTGTTAGTGTCTTGTTAGGCTGATCCTTTATCAGAACATAATAAATTGAAATGAGAAGGATAATATCTTTAATTATTATTCCTATGATAATTACGAGAGGCCATCTTTATTTTCATACGCGCAAAGAATGTTCAAAATAAGAATACATAAGTGATCGAATGTTATGATGACTATTATTTCAAAATTTTGCTTATGTCAGGTAACTTCATAAATATTCATAAAATAAAAAAAAATCTGAACGTTTGAAAAACTAGCTCGGACTTTATTCTCAACTGTGTGGCTCAAATATTGAAATTAATATTTCTAACAGCATAATCATTTATTTCATAATGTTGTTGTTTCTATTTATTATATCAAACGCAAACAATATGTTCAACGTCCATATGCCAGCATTGGAAGCAAACATACAATAAAGCCTCAACGTTTCGTCAAAGACGCCGTCGATCCATTCAAATCTCGTAGGATCAACGCTTGAAAGCGGCACATCATATTACCGAGTGACCGAAAGATCCGGATCCAAATCGGACCGGATAAGAATTCTCTTTCCGCTGTAGCGAAAGAAAACCTTCCGAAACAGCGCAAGCGGTATGGCTGAAGAAGAAAAAAAACACCCAAGATAGTTTTCGCAAGGCGCCTGCCTGGTCTTTTGTGTGGTGAAGCGTTTGCGGTGGAAACGGTCTCGCCAACTTCGCCCGGAACGTTCGACATCAAAGGTAAGGAATAAAACCAGCAAGGTCTGTGGTTGAGATTGGATTTGACAGTACAACATGTATGCAGAATATGAGAGTGTTTTTTCAGAAACGATTGTAAAGTAACATTTGAAAAGTTTTTCGCAGATTTTAAATTTATCCCAAGCTTTTCAATATTTTATGTGTTTAATTTAGAATTGATTTTTTTAGTAGGTTATGTATTTTTTTTTTTTCAAATTTTGACTTGTTTCATTATAAACAAATTTATTTGGTGATTAACGAACCAAGTGGAATAAGTATCCAAAAATAAGTAGAAGCATTTAAATTTAACAGCATTAAATCCAGTTTTCTATGCCTAACTGACCTTTTTAGTATACCCTTTTCTTGTATTTGTTTTTATGTTTTTGAAATGTTTTTAGTTGTTTTTTTACTTATTTTATTTTTTTTCCATCCAAATTTTTGTGTATTTTTTGCATATATATGTTTTTATTTAATAGTTTATTTAGTAACTTTAGCTGCATTTTCTGGGTTTTATTTAATCTGACAAAAATTTCGAACAAAATCCGATTCAAGTGCGCTAAAGTTTTCTCGAGTGGAGTTACTGACACTGCACTGCACTCCAATTTGGCGATTGTGAATTGCACCAATTTATAGTGTGAACACTCTTTAAGGCAAAACGGCCTAGACGTAATTTACACAGTCTATGATTTTAATCTATTATAATATTATTTATAATTAAACTATCCAAAGAACAAACAAAAAGAATGATCCTGTAGGATGGCTCGTACATGGTACACCCATGTTTATTTTAATAACATAACATGCTGCTGCTCTTTAAACTCAAATCCCTTTTCTGAGCATCAAATACCAATACCACATTATCAATGTTTCCGATTTCCGATTCCCACGCTCCCCGCTGCGGTCCGTAAAAAGTAAAATCTTTCGGCTTTCCTGCTTTTCGATAAGGGAAACACACTCCTTGATCGGGGTGAAGAAAAAGGATTTACTGTTTGCTATTTTGCTTTTTTTTTAACTCATACGTCGCGCGGAAAATGACTTAGTAGTGATTTTATTTACTATAATGTTGTATTTTTTTTCATTCGCCTCTGCCATCACGCTTCGCGTAGTGTTAAAATGCAAGCAAAATGGAACAATGGCACCGATAACAAGGCACGTTCTTACTCGCACTTTCCACTCGCCCAATCTTCTTATTGGCTATTGATCGCCAGAATCTTCGTCCGGTCGAGCTATACTCTTTTGATGGTTTTTTCTGTTGCTGCAACTGTTGTGTAATGTTTCCTTCTTGAGGGAGCTTTGTTGAGGGAGAGGGAGCTGGGTCCGGCAACAGTTGCAACAGTTTTCTTTTATCGTAATGCTCCTGATGATGATGATGATGATGGTTGAAGATGCTGTAAGTGCAGCGAACGGCGAGCCACAAAGCCCGGGACAGACAAGTGTATTATTTTCCTACCACAGCTTCCCGTCTCGCTCGCTGCTTTCATTTCATGCGCATCACAGAGTGTTCCCAATGCTCGTACACTCGCTCAAGATCCCTTAAACGAAGTAGCGACAGCATCCGCTCACTGCTTTCCATTAGTGGGCGTGCGAGCGCTGGGTTGCTTACATTTTCTAAAGAGATTTGCGATACACAACCGTGCCGTGCATTGCGTTGTGCAGTGATTTTGTTTGCATCACATGCGGGTGGTGTTTTTGTTTTTTTTTGTTTTTTTCGGAGCAAAAATTAAGCATCACGTTTCCGCGCCACGTCGTGAACCGTAACCGGTGCGATAAGAAATGCAATGACTACTGCACACGCCCAATGCATTTTGAGAAGGGATGACGAAATGAAGCATTTAATGGATGTTTTTGTTTTTTTTTTATTTTTATTTTTTCTCAAACGGATGGGGCGCTCGATGTACATTTGTGCGCACTTCTTCCCATTTGTTTAATGTCTCATGCAAATGATAACGGGGGGCGAAAGTTCTTTTGTGAATTATTGTTCCGTTTAATGACACATGAAACAACGAAATATGCATGGGATTCAAATGTTTAAACGGACTTGAGAGTGCAGTATCAATCATGTTTAGAGGCAACGATAGCTTTTGTTTCTATGTTTTATATCCAGCCATAACTGTTTATGCTATTAAAAATGAAATGAAAATCATCTAGTGTAATTTTCGGTAAATACGAACAATCACATGATACAAACAAATATTATTTGTTTCCTTTTATTAAAACAATTCCTTTTATTGCTATTATTGTAGCATTAAGTAAAAGAAATAGAATGAAAGCCCACGGGTGGCAAGACGAGTAAAACAATAATAATTTAAATAAAAGTATTAAAATGGGAACCTCACGAACATGACAACATACATTAAAAAAGCAATAAAACTCAACGAATCAAAAGACGACCAGCGTCTAGATAGCGCCATCTATCGGTTTGTCCTAGACACAAACCAACAGAGAGGCGTTACGTTTGTAGCACGTAACGCATCGTTCTTCATTTCACATTTTCTACCAAATTTATCGTTAGTACCGCTGTGTATCTAATTGCGCTGAATATTTAGATTTTAAAAAATATATATATATCCAAATGGCTCACGCTAAAAGGTAGAAATTATAATCATTTCCGTAAAACGATCGACGTCGTCCGGAAGAGCCCTTGACCCACGTGGATGATAGCGATCTTCACGCGATGGCACGCGCAAGGCGGATCGAACAGGCGACCAGACCAACCGTTCCAGTCCGATCCTTATCATCGTTCTCCCGTCTACGGCCAAAAATGACCGAAACAGATTCACCACCAAATAATCGTCCCGAACCGATTTTCCTTCCTTTTTTTTCCTTTGCGTTGGAAAAAAGCTGAAGAAAGCATTGCAATTGCCGATGCAATTTGGTTTCCCCGGGATTTTTTTTTTCCAGGACTCCCTAGCACGTGGCACGTGTCCTGGCCTTTCTTCGGCGCTAGTGACAATGCTAATGTAAATAGCGATTCGGTTTTGAATTGATTCGAATCGCGCCACCGTCCGTTCTCCATGCCGCGATAATGACCGGACGTTTACGGTGGGAGGTTCTCTGATTGTGCTTATTGAATAAAATGGCTGCACACATTTCGGCAGGGTGGACGCTAAAGGATCTTCAAGACCAAATCGTTTGAAGGAATATTTGAGCGTTTAATAAAATTATCATTTCTCTTCTACAGCATAATTTGTTTCCATTCTACACACAAAATGCGCCAAGGGCAAGGTTTTTAATTGTGTATCCTCGACAAAGACTGTATCGTTCCACTCTGCCTGACTCATCATCCGTCGCATACCGGCCGTCGGGAAAGGAATCATAATTAAGATTCATGACCCTTTCTGGAAGGACAGAATGGCCACATTTTCGGTAAATAATTTGCCTCCCTTTTTTAATCCAGTTGCCGATACCTACTTCGGTCGACAGGCCAAAACGGAACCGAACAAAAAATGAACAATGGAAACAGTGCGACCGGCGCAAAGGCAAAGAAAAACGTGCAAAGCCAACCAAAACACCTTCCCCTTCTCGCGATCGGAAAGGAATTAAAGGGAGCACGATGAAATGCGGGGTTAGGAATGCGATCAAACAATTTTATCCTACCCCACGCCAATGGAAAGTACAACCCAAATCGGTCTCGCATGTCCTTCCGCAGGGTGTGGAGAGAATGAAAATAAGAATAATAAAAAAACGCTTGTTAAATAGACCCCACCCCAGTTGGACCGATGGATTTTTCCCCGTGGAAATATTATAATAATGCAGCAGTACCTTCCACCGGCCACGAGTCACGAGCAACGAATGACAATAAAAATTATCTATTGTCGAGTGGCTGTTGTTCGTCCCGTTCGATTCCCGGCGGCCGGAAGCCGAAGGCTCGCCGGAACGTGCGCCAGCTTCCGTAGCTAATTCTCGGCGCGCTGCGCCACGCTGCTGCCGGTGGAAGTGTAATTTTTCATTTGCGTAATGCCACCTCGAACATCAATGTGCTGGAACAAACGTCTCCAGTGGTGCGTCCGAATGTGGAGTGAATAGTTTTTACCCCACCAGTTGACGGATTCGCTCTCGCTGATTATCGAGCGCCGTTGCGTGTGCAGCATTAGCGGTGGGAGTCTTCTTTGGTCGGTAGGGAGGAGTTTTCCATACTTCGAAATCATTTTCAATACCATTTGAAAGTACCATGCGGAGGTGGATGATGAGTAGAAGTTTCATTTAAATAAATTGTACCTAGTGTTAATGCGAGGACAGGTAACATTTCATTGATAACCGCTAGGATTTACGTAAAGTTAGTGATTTAAAAATAAAAGAAATAAATTGTGACTAATCTGTCGGAGAGTAGATCAACAAACTAAAACCAATCACAACTTTGGATATTATAATCCAATGCTGCCTAAAACCCTTACGCTGCTCTTAAATATTAATGATGAAATCTATCATCTGCTATCTTTGCAATTTTTACCTATTATTTTAATAACTCTAGAAAAAATATATTTATGATTGCAAATTAATGAACGATCGGAAATATAAAAATATTCAAAATCCAGCAAATATTACAAACTGTATCGTGCAAAATCCTAAATTATTTCAAACAATTAGGTATTTTAGTCTTTTACTATTACGTTTTAGGCTAAATTATTTCCACTCCTTTAACCTCCGGTCTGTTGATGTCGTTGTCTAATTTATGTCTTTTCGACTCAGTTATCTGAAAATAAACGTTACTATTTTAAAATTTCAAAATAATGAATTCGATTTTTTTTTACTTTTTTTTACAATATAATATTATATCAAAAAGACTGTCACGCTTCTAAAAAAAGTCTTTTAAGCGATTATTTCGAGAACCACTGTGGCAAGATGAATCGTGAAGAACCGCGGTCCTCCAACTGTTCGGGACAGGAATGAAATTGAACAGAAATGAATGCGAAACATTGCGCGTGGAAAATCTATTCGCACTGTCGGAGAGCAATCGTTGCTTTTCTCCCGACGCCACCCAATGATGTTCATTTTGGGATTTATGTGTGTCGAATGTTTTATTTTGTGTCAATGCAATCATAATGTGTTTTTTTTTCGATTGCTGAAATGTTAGAAGAGAGAGAAAATGTAATAAAATAAAGGCAAGTTTTACTGATAAAATTTGTAGTTTTTGTCCGCTTTTTTATCATTTTATGTATAAAAAAAACTAAATCAAACGATTACAATCAAATATCAAAAGATTCCGGTTTTCTTATCAGCAGCGATACCCGTTTCGGATGAACCGTTTCATCGCCGGAAAACCCGGGAAATCGTTCGGCTGGTTGTTCGTGCATGCTCTCCCGGAACCGTTCGGGTGGGATGTATTTTGTTTTTGTTTTCGTCCCACCCGTAGACCCGACGACGACGGCGAACCGAGGCCCGATGTGCTTATGTTTATGCTGCTTTATGCTCACCGAAGCCACACTCGCACGGCCAGTGTCGCTCTCGCCGTGCTGGCATCTCTCTCGCTCTGTCTCTCTCGGGTTCAACCGAACCGGGGTCGGGACGCCATTTTTAGTCTGCTTTTGAACCGCGCGGAAGGTGGAACACGTTCGCCGTGCGCTGTTCCCGCGAGCGTTACTTGTGCTGCATAGTCTGCGATACGAAACGCACAGCATCCGTGCGTGTTTGTTTTCGTGTGCGCATTGCGGGAGGGAGGTGGGTTTTTTTTTGTTTGGTAGAAAAGTCACTAAAAAGTGTGTTAAGATATTGGTTTTAAGAGAGAAAAATGTGTGCCAAATTTGAGTTAAATGAGAGTTAAAACAGAAACGAAACAAATGATATTGTACCGGCATACTTGAGAAGTAATGGCATACTGTGTGAATAGCATCCATAGCCGGTGTCCAAACTAAACAGTGCTAGACAAGTTTTAACGTCCTAACCTCGGACTTAGTTACCGGCAAACAAATTGCGATCAAAAGTTGCACAAAAGCTGCCTGTAAACAAACGGAACAGATGTCCACTTTTGCGCAAGTTTTCGCGAACAAAATTGTCCCAGAAGAAAGGCTTTCCTGTTGTGAACCGTGTCCGTGTGGTTGGCCGTGTGTGAATTGAAAAAGTTATCGGGCTTTTGAAGAGGGTCAAATTTTAATAAAACCCACCTTCGCACAAAGCGCAAGACAAGCCGTAGAGGAAAAAAATGGTTAAAACGAAAGTGAGGGACCGCGTGCTGCGTACCTCACACACACACGCGCGCGCATAAACATAAAAGCATGGTTGGTGGAGAATCTCCCCAAAAAACCACACTTTCCACGCCATATCAACGTAACGCACTGGGCTGTTGCTGCCAGTGTAGAAGCATCCGAAAGACTGGTAGCTACCGACCGACCTGCTGCTTGTGGTGTCTCCCAGGAGCCTTCATCGGGGGGAGAAGCGTGAGTGGGTGATAAGTACCGGTGTGAAAACTGGCGAAACCCCAACCGTCCGACGAAACGGCAAGCGTTTCAAAGCCAGCACCGTGACGTTTGGGGAGCAAACGGTCTTGGCCTAGCGATGTTTCGTTGCTGAAGACACGCTGTGATCTGTGAATGCCTCCAACTGGAGACTACTGCTGGGAGCTACGGCTCCAAGTGTGTGTGTGTGTGTGAGTCTGACGAGCAGCTAAGAAGGAAACGGGTCCTTTGTACAGTGCTTAGTGTCCTACCGGGAGGAACTGATGATAGTACCACTGCAATACAGAATCTCCTGCACGTGAACAACACCGGAACGCTAACAAAACAGTTCTCCCAGCGACCTGGATTAGACACCTTTTGACGCTCGCTGCTGGAATGGCGGCAAGGAGGTGCGCTTGCGAGCACTTTTCAGACATTAATGACAATTTGCGATTATCTGCTCATCGAGGCCTCTGCTTTGGTCGCACTTTCCTCGGCAGCTTAGCAGCAGGTAGCACAGCCCAACCCGTTACTGCTCTACCACCACGCAATGCCGGAAATTAAGTCTGCGGATTTCGCAGATGGACTTCAAACCTCAGGCGCTCGCTTGAGAATGGGGAAAGAGCTGTTGTTTTTTTTCTCGCGTTCTGTACATCTATTCGCGAACAAACGCGTAGGGTCGGTTGTTGGGGGGTAGCATTCCTGGTCCGTGCTGGATCGCGTCCGGGGGCGATGAATAATTAATCGCGGGTCATTCATTATAAACGAAGTCCAGCGCGGCTTTGCCAGCCGTGTGCGCGTGGATGAGGACTTAATTAAAAAACAAAAAAAAAATCGGAAAGGGCTAACATATCGCTTCCAGACGGGCCGGACAGTCTGGTTTGGTGTTGTCGAGTTTTTTTTTTTTTGTAATACATACACGGCTCCCCATCACACTTGGACAGATAACCTTCAATTTCGGTGCCGCGCCTGATTGATAGATCGGGGGCGATCGATCGGTTTTGATGGACGGCATTCTTTAGCATTTTTTTGCCTTCTTTTAAAATTTTTGTCGGAACGAGAACGAGTCACACAAACGTGCCAAAGGCCCAATTCGCAGGAAGCGTATCGGTGTGGTATTTAGCTAGTCAGAAGAGATACCTCCGGGCATATCACATCCAGCTCCACCACAAAGCCAGCAGGCTTCGAATGTGTAGCAGAAGAAAAGCCGAACAAAAGGCAACGTTGCTAATAGCAACCGAATTTTATATCGCACTCGTTTTTTTCGCACACCACTTCCCATTCGATGGGAACCATCGATGTTGGTACACGTTTGAGATAGTGATAGACAAGTTCCAATCGAGAACCAATTCAAAAATTGTGTCAGTTCGGGTTTTGGGCTGCTCTTGAAGAGCTGCCTCGTTCGGTCGATCGGTCCGGTAGGGAGAAAGCGTTCTTCCGGAGTTTCGCACGCGCTTCTCGTTCAAAGTGAAAATTGATTGCGGCTAAACACACACACACACATTCAGTCGCGTAAAAAAAATGTGCAAAAGTTTTCTCCTGTTTTCATTATTCACCCAATATCGTGTACCGCTTTCCGCCTCAGCAGCTCCAGCGCCAAGAGCCAGTGCCAAAATCGGAAATCAGTACCAAAAAGAAATAAAAAAATAGCAAGTGGTGGAAATAAATTGCCCAATCGTGTGCGTGTGCGTGCGTGAGTGAGTGTTTTTTTTTACTTCTTCGATAGTGTCCAGATAAGTGCCAAAAAGTGAACGCACTACACGGGGAAGAGTGAAGTGTGAGAAAAAGGGAGAAAAATAATTATTATAATCGTTATAAAAGTTTCAAACGCTCCTCTTTCGAGCTTGATTCTATGGGGCCCATCGCTTCTGGCGGAAAGAAATGTGGGCGCTTGTGTGCGAGATGCGGCAAGTGTGCGTGAGTGAGAGCGTGGCATGAGCGTGTGTGATGATGGAAGCGATTTTCAATGGAGCCGATTCGCTATAGCTATTCGATGGAGCAGCTCGGTTAGGGAGTGTGCCGGTGGCAGTGGAAGCGATGCCTGAGGAGGCGGTAGTAGAAGTAGTGTTGTGATGTTGGTGAATTTCGTGGTGCACTTGCTAGCCGATATATAAATTCTCGTCCAAGGAGGCTGCGGCTGTGTGCGAGTGAAGCGCAGATAGAGCCGTGTGTAGTCCTAGCGTTGCGAAAGTAAGCAGAGAAGCAAGCATTAAAGCAGAAGAAAATACAACCGAGTTGTCAAAAAAGAAAAAAAAACATCTTCATCATCATCGCAGTGATAACGACTGGACGAGCGAAGAAGAACAGGAAAAAGCGGCAGGCGAAAAAAAATCCAAACCCAGCACGCATTCAGGAGAAAGCACCCATCATGGTGGATATAAGCTCAATTATCGAGGGAACTGTCAAGTTTCGGGATGGAAAAAAGGTTAGTATCGCAGCTGGCCCGAGAGTACGGGAGATAAATCCCGGCCCGGTGCCGCATTTGGAGCAGCGGGAATGAAGCACTAATTACCGACAACGATTCCGCCGTCCAGGGATGGGATTTACTGCGAGATAGCCGGGGTTTACTATTGTTACTCGAACGCCGCTTTGGCTTGTTGGTTCTTATCACCGGAACTGTCACTGCCGAGGTGGTGGTTAATCTGCGAACGCTTTCCTGTCCGTAATGGTTGGGTCAGGATCTTTGGTTGATCTATTATTGATGATATAATGATTGCTGTGTGCGGCCATTTTGTTCAGGAAGTGAGAAGCCTGTGGAGAGGCGAAAGTAGTATTAGTAGTAGTGTGAACATTTTGTTTTTCGATGCAAGTTTTCTTCAAATGAGCTCTGCGTCCCTTTTAATCTTCATCCAGTTGTTGTACCGCTCGAGTAAAAACTCCAAGCGAATGAGCAACCGTTCAAGTGCTCTAAAACGCTAAGAGATCTCATTTCTATTTACTAAAAAAAACACCACCGCCTTTGCAGTCCTTCTTCGAGGCAGCATTAGCACCAGCTCTTGGAACTGTAAAGTCCCACGTCCGCCTGGTTTCCCTAATTGGATACAATTGTTTCACGATCGACCTTGAGAGAAAGGGGCGCCTACGTCTTGGTGGGAATTTTCCACGCGCGCAAGACCTCGCTACCCGCAAAAGGCCTCTGCTGCTGAACTCTCCGCTACCGTGCGCTACAAGCTGATCAAATAAACGGTGCAAACCCACTGCTTTGGTTGTTACTTTCGCAACAGTCCTCACCAAAAAACCCTCACCAAAATCGAGCAAAACCTCAACAAACACAACCCGCGTCGAGAACTCGTTAGATGTGGGCCTTTTTTTTCGGGAAACATTTTCTTTTGATTTGCTCTCCCGCTCTCTTTCCTTGTTTGAAAAACATGGGCTTTCTGAAGGTTGAAGCCTACCGCTGTAGGCTCCAGCTTTTCTCGGTCTGCTGAGCCTCCGGTATGATGTATAAAAATGGCAGTGGGTGCACCCGACAGCCGACGACAGAGAAACCCCTTCATAAGAAACGGTATAATGACCTTCGAGATGATTTGCAAAATTGAAGAAAAGAAATCATCTGCGGCCTCTCGACCGAGCCGAGCAATCATGATGATGATGATGATGATGATGATGACGCTGCGTTGGCCGGATGATGCGCCTCACACGCCTTCCCCGGGCCTTTCAAACTCGGCGCGCGTCCGCCCCTGGGTGGAAGTAATTTCGTTAGTCTATAGTTTCGAAGCCCGCCATCCGCCGGCCAAAACTTTCTCACGAACTTCTTCCGCCTGCCCCATCCCCCCGTCCCGGGCCAAAGTACGTGACTGACTTGGTGAAATGACTGGTCAGAAGTTTTGTTGCCGAAAAGTTTGCACATTACCATGTCCCCGGTCTTCTCCGCGTCAGGCCGGTGAGCACCGGTAGCGCCGGTCGAGTTTTTGCGTCAAGGTGTCGGTACTGAGGTGCCCAAAGTTGGTCTGCTTAGCGCTGGTCACGTTGGTCGTTGCGTCTAAAATGTGAGCTCCAAAAGCGGATATGTTGCATGGGCACGTTGCGAGCGGGAAGAAGCTGCGCCACCGTGGCCATCCTCGCCGTGAAAGTTGCATCGCATTTCACTAAGAATGCATCTTATACCCGGTCCCCCAGTGGGCGCTCCATTTCATCTTTCCCGAGCGACCGAGAGGCGACCGATCTTAATCCGATTAGACATTTTGCATTTATGCATCCAGCAGAACCTTCTGCACACCGAGAACGACCCGTACGACACGGCATATGCTGCTGCCGTCGCTGTTACCACGCCGGAAAACTTCGGGCATCGGGTTTCCCGCCGGCTTCGAACGACACATCCCACGCAGCACACGGAAATACGCCAGCCCAGAAAGTCTGGAAGTTATGATATGCATTTTTCATCCCACCTACGGATTGATTACGCTCGGGAAAAGGAAACGGCACGGGTGGACAGGTCCGGTGGAAACCGACCGGTGCGATAACACGGGGGGAAGAAAATTAATTTTCAATAATTAAAACCAGCTTCTACTCCGGGACGTCGTCTCCCGGAGCTGGAATTTCAAAAGACTCGTCTTATGCACGATCCAATGGAGTAAACGAGTACATGATTTAGGTTCCGGATTACGTGTGTAATCTAGAATGCAATTTTATTGCACTCATCAATACACTCTGGCGAGAGGGAGGGAGAGAGCACTTGGGAGGAAAGGGCTTATGGATTATGAAACGGAATCGATTTAAAATGGGACCATATATTTTGAGGAGGGCACGTTTTAAGATTTATGTCTCAAATTGAAAACAAAAGATCAATCGCTTCCATTGCTCACATTGGAATGAATTTCATACAGAAGCAGCTCCAAATAGCTTCACGCTGGACAGCTTGTTTGTTGTGCTCGAGCCAACCATCACGCAATCCATCATTCTGGGCTTGACATTTTAGATTTTTCGCTCTCCATTTCTAATTGACGTCCCAATCGTCACGACTTCCCGAAAAACGCATGCCTTCGAAAGATCAAAGGGTATCGAACCAAGTACGGACGTTAAACCCACCTCTAATGGCGGCTGCTTGCAGCTTGCGGTCGCCAATATCTTGCACGCACTCGCCAATATCTGCAGTATCTTGACACGAAATCGATAACCTCGCGTAACGTGCATTTCGCGCCCGCGATTTGACGTTCCCCCTGGTGTGACGAGCTGGTGTGAGAGGGCTCGGAACAGGAGGGCCTCCTGAAGTTGAGCGATTGGTTTTGCATAAGAGCCGCTTACGGCATTCGGTTTCCGTCTTGAAGCCGCCCGGCATCGGATTGATAATTTCTTGATAAAATTACTGTAATCATGTCTTCTCGCAAAGCCATCTTGCGTCATGCCACATCTTGCACAAGCCCTTCCACACGACCTCGGTGTTGGACCTCGGTGTAGCGCACCGTTACAGCATCGGATTACTTCATGGTGCAAAGGGAGCCGGCGAGGTGAAAGCGACGGGGAGCGCAAATCTCGACCAAGCCGGACGTAACAAAGACATCGGCACGTGGCGGTGTGCAAAAAAGATTAGACGAGAGACGTCCGGGTTTGAAACGACCTCACCGGTCAAAGCCCATTCCGAGAGCTTAAAGAACTCCACTGGGAACGATCCACCGGAAAGGTGGCGCGTATCAGTGCTGCTAATTTGCCCAGTGGACTCATTCTTACTTCATCACTTCATTTTCTTCGAGTCGAGCTCGAGGATCGAGTTCTTTCTCGCGGCTACTCTGTTTCTTTCTGTTTTGCTTCCATCTTTTTCCACGGTCGCTTACGGTCGACCACACCTGGGGAGCTGCGCCGCCGAACTTATGGTGAAGATAATAAAATAAAACGGTTTCGGCCGTGCGCACATTGTTGCCATTAAATAATTCCTCCGCTCGCTCCTGTTGCAGCACCGTCGACGCTGAACAGGTGAAGACATTGAGGAGAACCGGATAAGAAGGCACGCCTGTTGCCGGTGGGCTGTTCGGGAGGAGACGCTTCCATTGGGAGCGGGAAGTTTCCGGATTAATCAGATTATATGCCATTATGTAGGGCAAGGGAGCACTGGAAGGCGCTTTTGTTCGGCCGGCCGGGACGGTTGTGGTTTTCGGTTGTGGCCGCCAACTTTTCTTTTCTCTCGGTGTGATTCCGGCATGATGGATCACCACGCTACTCGGTGTACCCGGCAAGTGTCCCGGTGTTTAAGGTGAATGAAGCAAATAAATACTTCATTACGGTACTGGTATGGTGGCAGTCACCGTAAAATATTGTCGCTCGCCGTGGGAAGCGCCGTAACTTCGGCGAGTAATAAATGCGTTCCGCTGGAGGAGGTAACATTCTTCACGTTCCATTTAACACAGCTGTGTAAGCTGTGTTTCAAGCTTAGTTCGTGTATTTTGTCGAACATTCTGACCACTTTGTTTCATCCATTACCGGGGGCTTAGTGTGGAAAGGTGTCAATAGGTTCGTTTTGTACGACGTTTGGCGGCCACACTTTAGTTTTTACAGGTCAAGAGCTCTGCCCTGCTAATTAAAGCTCTCGCGGGGAGGATGCAAAGCACTTCAATTAGCGTACATATGTCGGGCTAAGCGGATTTTTTTTGCAACCGATTTTACATGCTCCTAGCTCGCTGTGGAGTTGCCCTAGTCGATTAGCAACTTCAAGATCCTGAAGAGCACACAGAGACCACCCGCGTTGGAACGGTTGGTGGTCCAAAAAAGGCTCTTTTCGCGCAAGTGAGCATTCTCTAGAACGAATGCAAACCGAATGCTCCTATCACCTCACCCGGTGAAAGCATTTTCGTGCTCATGGGTTTTGAGGACACACTCAGCGTCTCGAGTGCGCTCGAGAGGTGCAAGAAGACGTGCACGGGGGGGTGCACGAAACAACAAAACTCTTCAGACATTGCAATACTCGAGTGTCATTTAAGGGTCGTTTCTTGTGGCGGGTCGGTGGCCGTCAAATAGCGACGGCACTGGGACGGCTCACGGGTGAAGCACAAAGTTTCGAAAAACCACCGCGCTCCGACATTCGTAAGCTTTTTTTCCGAAAGGAACCGAGTGCTTTGCCGGAACACAATTTCTTCCGTACCATCACGGGCATGGGTTTGTGCAAAAAAAATAAAATAAAAAAAACCCTCCCCGTCCTCAACCCTCCCCGGTGTGGTTCCGTCCCGATGGACAATGTTTTATTCAAACACGAAAATGAAAACATTTGCGCGCGGCCCTGGTGCCGCTTGCACGGTCGCCCGATTTGCTCCAAAAGTGGGCTAGTTTTCGTTGGTGACCATACTCCAAGTTCGAGAGTGCTGAGGATGGTGACATTCACCAGTTCGGACCATTAAAATGGAATCCTTTCGACGCTCTCTCTCTCTCTCTCTCTCTCCCACCCCGCTCGGGCTGGAGTGTTTTGACACATTCCATTTAAAGGACGACACTGTACAGAATCTGATGCCGGCACGGTTCAGTGATTGCCCTTCCCGCTCTCGGTCTCGCCATCGTTTTTCGGCCACCGTAATGTGTCCCCCGAAGCTGAACCGAGCTGATTAGCATACGATTCTTCATAATGCTGTCATTTGCGTTTGTAAGAGTCCTTGGGATAGTTGGCTTTTAGTTTTATCTCGCATGTCTCGCATGTCTCGGACCCTTGCCGTACGATAACGCAGCAGCTTCACTGAACGGCTCTACTGCACCATATGCTGCTTGGCACCGTACCGTTTCGGGCTCGGAGTCGTTTTGTGAGTGGAACGCGCATGCTATTCCATTTAAATATTCATCAAAAAGCGTGTTACTCCTGTCACGGACCGTCACGTCACGTTGACTCATTTTTCGGTGCGCTCGACGGGCTCCTCAGTCAGTTTGGGTAGTTGATTTTTTTGTTGTTTTATTTTC
This sequence comes from Anopheles punctulatus, assembly GCA_000956255.1. Classification (NCBI taxonomy): domain Eukaryota; kingdom Metazoa; phylum Arthropoda; class Insecta; order Diptera; family Culicidae; genus Anopheles; species Anopheles punctulatus. The sequence goes on from JXXA01006712.1 coordinate 16,641, forward strand.
GAGAAAACTTGGTGCAGACGAAAACTTTGACACTTTTGAGTATCTATCGCACACTCGCTACCAAAACACTCGCTGTGCTCCTCCGGTTCTGTTCGGTAATGATGCCGGAATGGCAAGAGTCGTGTACTATTTCTACCTCGTTTGCGTATGTGATATACTGATTTAGCATGAATATTTTATGAATTTACACACCACCGCGGTGAAGGGCGCGTGTTCTTCCCGGTGCGTCCTCATTGCCCACCGAATACAACTATTCAAACTATTCGTCCTATTCGGCGGGAACGTGTGCGAACGTTTGCTCCGACCGACGGTCTTGGGCTCTAGACTTTAGACCTCACGGTAAAGGAGCGCGAGTGGGTGTTTTGGTGGCGCACTCCACACCACATCGGTATGCGTGAGGCGTACGATTACGCTTATAATTACACCGTGCCACAACACCATCTGTTCCGGGGCAAATTTCTGGAGCACCTTCCCAGCGGAACGGGTACGTATTTACCATGGGGTAGAACTTTCCGCATACAATGTAGCTTTTCAAGTGTTTCTGCTGGGTAGTTTTGCATCCGTTGGTGGATTTAAAATTGTTGCCCACGCCGGATGTGTCGGGTTCCACTACGGAAACTCAACTACTTCCAGTCCTGCTTCCCGACTGAGCTGCACAGGTTGGTCCTGGAGTTCAGGAGGAGTTTCTGAAACGAGCGCAATGTGTGAGTTTCCTCAACTGGGCTTTAGGTGAAGTAGTGCGCAGTTATTAAAAGTTTACCATTTTGTGAACTTGAATGCGGTTATTAGACGATGCAAAACTACTGTCAGATGGGCTTGGTAATTTTACGTATAATCAGAGTTACAATCTGGATACGTCACGCTCAGTTCAGATTTTCTTTGGATACGTTTGTTATGTCAAAGCGGTGGTTTGTTTAAATTATGCCTTATTATGTTTTTAATATTATTTCACAACATGTCACATGAACAACAACTTCTACAACATGTCACATCAATAATCGCTAAACAAGACTCGGTTATGAAATCAACTGTTTCATCCCACGGGCGTCCCTGGACTCTGGCAAACATAATAATATATTTTTGTATTAAATTATGTTTTTTTTTAAAACGATACTTTCTATTGTTCTCATTTTGATCGATTCTATAACCAGCAATGTTTTTCTTTCGCAGTTTATTGCAAAAAAGCATATCAGTGGTTTAAGAACATGAAGCAAAAGGCATTATTTTGGGTCTTAAATATATTCCAATATTAAACACGTCGCTCAGTTGCATTTAAAATATTATCAATCCCGATACATATGAAAATGCATTAAAAACGAATTCGCCTTCTCGTTTACGATTATTAAATTTTA
>JXXA01006713.1:0-19416 GCA_000956255.1 Anopheles punctulatus
CGTCATGCGTTATCGCTAAACATAACCTATTCACGGCTATCAGGGTTATTGGAGCGAATAAATTGAATATATACACAGTTCCGAATCTCCCCACGGAACCGCTGGAAATGGGGTCAAGAAAAGCAGGTTGCCCCAAAAATAGCGCATTAAAGACGAGATCAAAGCGACGGTCAGGGCGAAAACAAAACGCTGAAAATGTGAGCTTATCTAAAAAAAATAAAACACACAAACTCACCCGACGGAAATCTTCAAATCGAGTCACGTTCCTTAAACAGCTTTGGGAGCTCGGGGCGCGCGTTCGCTCGTTTGAAGTTTTCGTCGGGATTTCTGTACCGACATTCCGATGAAGACATCGCATCCGTCTCGAGCGGGTAGAACGCGCATAAGGCTCCGTGGATCCGCCGGCGAACGGGTGCCCGTGCCCGACCAGGAATAGGTTAAATATATTATCGACCGATCGGAGACCGTACGACCGGCGATATGTGTTTGAACAGTCGTATCAATTATAGTTATTGGTGAATTGTGACCGATCGATGCTGTTTGGTATTCCCCGTGCGACAGGCCCGGTACGGCGTTTGATCGGGATTGGTTGGGGAAATTATGTCTATTACATCGTGACTCCCGGTGGAGATGGGCTTTTCCATGAAGTCTACCAGGCCATTTAAGGAGCCAATGTTTAAAGGAACATTTATGTTGGGTAAGAAATCTATAGGAAAATATGTAGGCAAAATTATTTGAAAAACTATTCTAACGATTCTAACCTCACGTTAGCATCCAGACATAACCTCAATTCCGATGCCCACAACATGTTCGGACGACATAAACAAGAATTGGTCCGCATTAAAACTCTGTCCCATTTATGTCCATTCCGAATCGATCGGACGTGTTTACTCTAGTCCAAACAGTCGGCACAGTTCGCACAACCGAATTGCACCGCGGGTGAAAGTGATAATTATGCGCTGCAGAGTACAGCACCACCTTCCGCCACCCATCTGTTCACCCATTCTGCTTTTGATCACCGTTGCGCTGCCCTCTAAACGGTGTTATTAGGTCTCGTCTCACCACAAATTACTAATGCGGCACTGCGGCGTGGAAGCGCCCACGGGTGGCGTGGTGGCGCTGGGTGGCGCTGGGTGGCGAAGTTATCGCAATAATTGGATAGGAATTATTTTCCATACGCGACGCGCGCGGCGATGAGCGCTGCCGGATGATAAATCGATGCTGCCGTCGTGTTCTATTTTCAAACACAGTACGGAGCCCTGCGAGCGCGAATGCTGCATCTCCATCCGCTGCAGTGTCTGCGGATTATAATTAGCTGAATCGTATAATTGCGCGTGTGGAAAGGGTGCTCGGGATTTAATTTCGGTCCGTTTTTGGGGTGCGTTATTTTCCGTGCGCTGGGAATCGCTGGTACGATTCCAGGATCAAACCGATCAATAATCCCGCTGCAAACGACACTTTACCTTACCTGCAGAAGGGAACACTATCAATCAAAATGGAATGCTAAAATGGTTTGCATTTATATTTTACAGCTATCGAAACGTACGCCCTTTTTCTCACGATTGCATGCCGATCCGGAACATGTGTTATCCTGTTATCAAATTATATTGTCAACCGAACGCGCTGTATTGTTGCACGTTGCGATATAAATATCAATTTAATCAAGCCAATTACCACCAGAAATATCTTCCATCTAAGCTTGCCTTTTTTATCCGAACTCATAACTCATCGGCCCTTTCCGGACACACCTTTTACACCTTTCCCCTCCCGCCATCACGGGAGAACCCGACTCCATCGCCCAGACGGATCCTTCGAAAGTGTCTGAAAAATAGATGATACCATGAGGAAAAAGCACATGAAAGCTCTTCAAACTTTGAGCGCACACAAACAACGCCATGATTTATCCGAGGGACCCTTTTTTCTAGCGCCCCAAATCCCAAATCCATCCCGAGTGCCACGCGGAGACACGGCAAAAATAAACCCCTCGCTCCTGTCCTGTCAAAAAGTTTACCTATTTGTTCCGCGGCAAATAACTGCCATATTGGGTCCATTCATATTTCTCACCGACGCTTTTCGCCGGTGTCCTCTGGACTGTTGGCAAGAATTACGTCCGGGGAGTTAGCGTCCACTCCATCGTAGGATGAAATAAGCGCGGGGTAAAGGCTTTTCGATATTTTTTTCTAAAATGCTCGCGGAGGTTGGATCTTCTTCGGCTTCCACTGTAAGAAAGACCGAGCTAAAAATTGATGTCCCTACACTTTGGATTGGCAATTTTTACAACAAAAGAAGACGTCGTAGAAACGATACTGAAAATAGCGAAAAGTTTCGCGCAACTTTCACCGTTCATTTATGGATGATCGTTTTCTACGCACACCCAACACGCCAGTTGTCAATCGGTTCTCCCTTTCCTTTTTTCCACTTCAACGCAAAAGTGTTCCCGAAAACAAACGTCTTAAAACATAAGATGCAGGCAGACTGTCAGTTAACCGGTGCGGAAAAACATTTATAAAAACTTTATCGCTTCCGTCGCAGAAGAAACATGTCATAAAACAAGTTTTGTGTCCGTTTTTGCAAATGTTTTCGTGCCAAACGGACCAATTGCTACCCGTTTAGTGCGTTTTAACGATGGATTTAACTGCCTAGCAACGGACTGTCTACGCTGCTTGTGTTACGTTAAGTCTTTCAACCTAAGACACGTTTATGTGCGTTCAATTTAATTTAATTATTGGATAAAAAAAACCGTCTCTAGGAGTTAAAACCGAGATTTTCACGATAATATCGTGTCCGGAATTCGGATGCGAAACATTCACATTTTCATCCTTCCATTTCAATTAAATCTTCAACCCCCATTACTAACGGGGATTGAAGGGTTGCTGTGTCGTGCCCTAGAGTACGCCATGAGATATCGATTTATCAATCTTCGCTCAGCCCGAAGAGAACCGTAACCGGAAACAAATCCCTGCCCAATCGATAAACTGTGAGTAGTTCGTTTTTCTCCTCCTTTTGCTACCCGGTAAATAAAATAACATGAAACAGGAAGTTTAGCCCTTTCCGAGGCATCAGGTCCAAGCAGGTCAAACTGAGAAAGAAAAAAGAAGAATAACGCGAGTACCTCGATCAATCGTTGTCCCTGCAGTTTCTTTTACTACCTCTTCTACCATTACCGCACGGTACGTGTGCACTCGAACTAGCTCTCGCTTTGCTTAACATTCCACTTGATTTGATTGCATGGCTCCCCTACATCCCCAACGCCTACAAGACGCCGTAAAACGATCGCCACTCGGTCAAGCCTTTCTAGTTTTCGGGAGCGCAAGAGTAACGCGAAAAGAATGAACATCCTTTTGTGGAGGGAGAGCAAGAACAAAAAAAAGAGGTAAAGCATGCCGTGCGAACGTACACTACAACTAACCACCAATGCCTTCTTCCCCCGGGCGGAGCAGACGGCCTTTATTTCATCACTCACCTTCCGCCCTCAGCTCCGGATTGATTAAATGGGTGGATATTGGGTAATAAATTTAGCTGATTTCTTTCACCACCGGACGTTGCGTGGATGGTGGCTGGACATGAGATATGTACGCTGCGCCGGCCGTCCATTTGCACATGCACGCACGCACTCTGGCCAGGGCATCACGCAAACCGGAACAACCGAACGGCGAAAGATTTGCGAACGTACGATGCTGTGTTTGCGCTGCGTGGAAGCAAATCAAACGTGCGGCTGAAGCGAGGCGGGAATGGTTTAACGTTTCGATACGCGGTTAGAGTTACGCCTAGTGTTATTAGTTCCTTTTGAGAGTGTAATTTACCCAGCCAACTGTGGGATGTGACAGCCGAAATGGAGGAGTTTTATTAATTTATTTAATCAAAAGTAGGATTTCCTCCCAATCTCTAGGTTTTGGGAACAAAGTTTGCTTCCTGAGCAGTACCGAAACACCACAAATACAGCAAATTCATCGCAAAATTCATCTTTGCTGGAATGAGTCCATTTTCACAGTTTTATAGTGAGCTGTGAAATAGACAAATTAGATGCCCTTCTAACGTACCGCAACACTTATATTCCTATTACATTTATTTTCCACTTTTTCATACCATTACTGCAACTCGGCTTGTTGTACTCAAATCGCACAACTCGTTATATATTCCACTTTGTACAAAATACACTAAGCTGAGAGTAAACGGAGACGGACAGGGATGGGTCAAAAACGCATACAAACACGCATGAAATTGTTTCTTAAAAATATAATCCTCTGCTACACAGATCCTCGATCTCGGCGTCAACTACCACCACGCCGCTACGCTTCCACCTCCTCCGCCTTCCGGATGGTAAAATCTTTCAAATCCTCCTGCCGACCAAGCAGTAGTGACTTCTCGTTCGCCAAATGCAGCACCGCGTAGAACGCGAGCGATTTCGAGATGTTTTCGCTCATCGTTTTGCTCAGCAGCTGCGGTACCTTGCGGTAAAGCGTGGTGAACGTAACATTCGTGTCTTCCGGCTGGGTCGGTGGCGGTAGCGACACGTCCGGTTGCGATGCCGAGGGCTGCGTCGGCGGTGGCCCAGGATCGGCCAGCACGTGGGAGCTGATCACACGCCAGCAGCTGTACTTCAGCTGCTTCATGTCGATCACCTTGGCGGTTTTTGCGTACGCGATGTGGATCTTGTGCACCTACGGAGACAAGAAGCGGGGGTAGATGTTGAGATTGGCACAAGAAATGTTTGAGTGCGATAGGGAGGGGCGCCTGATTACCTTGTCTGGTGCGCCCTGGTACTCGGATGATATCGCATCCACCGCTGTGCTGTGACTTATCGTCTTATCCTTCTCGTTCGGTTCGTGCGCTCCGTCTGCATGCTCGTCCGGATGGAAATCGTCATCGTTGTGGTGCATCATATCGTTGTCGTTATCTCCACCATCATTCTAAATTTTTCAAAAAATCCAATACAAATATACATATTACATGATTTTCTAACAGAAAATCGAGAAAAAATACGCATAAAAATATAAAATTTGATCCCACTTACCGTGTCATTACTGCACGAGATCTGATCATCGCCCCCGTCGCAGCTGTATCCCTCGGACGGTGCATGGTGGCCGGAAGTGTGGCCTCCAACCGCGCCATGCTCCGGCACGCTCAATCCCCGCGCGTACATGTACACCTCGAACCGGTTAGTGTCGAGTTTGTAGTCCGTCGGTAACTTCAACCGCTTTGATTCCCACTTCTTGCACACCAAACTCTTCAGATGCGTGATACCCTTGATCGGCCGGTTCGGATTGTACTCCCGGAACAGATCCTCGCTCACGCTCAGCACATCGTCGAGCGTTTCCAGCTCGAAACGTTTCTTTCGCCGTACCACGCGTTCCTTCCCGCTCGTGCCCGACGTCGTCGACGCGGTCTCACTTCCACCGGCCGGGCCCATCGTCGAGCGTGGACGCATCGAACGCTTAAACTTCCAGTGTGCCGGACCGGCCCAAAACTGTGAGATGTTCTCGAGCGGGCGGTACGAGTATTCGAGCTGCGAGCTGGTCGTCTCCAGCGGTCGCATATCCTCGATCAGCACCGTCTTTCGCATCAGCCCTTTGCACTGTTCCAGCGCCATCTCGTCGTCTTCGGCGAAATCGTCATTACCGACATTGTCCTTCGCGTCGTAATCGAGGATGAACGCGTCGCCGGATGGTATCGGTTCCACCTCCGCGTTTATGTCGAAGTGCACGTCCAGCGCGGATCGATTCATCAGCGACACGTCATGCTCCCGAGCGTCCATATCGTCAAGCACGGTTCTGTTCCCAGCGCCCTCCGCATCCTCCTCGTCGTCCTCCGCCGGTGCATCCGTTATCACGTACCCCGAGCGTAACGTGCGCAACAGATTGTCCACACCGAGTGGGAAAAAGCGTAACGTGCAGCATTCGGACTGATCGTACGCTTCCGTCGGTACCGCGTCCAAATCCAGCTCGGGCGACTCGGACGGATCCCAGAACGGATAGTCCATGTTGAGCCGCAGCTCGGCACGCTTCGTTGGTACAATGTTCTGCATTAACCGGCTCGAACTGTTCACATCGCCCACGACCGAGTTGAGTTTCGCGAAAAACGGATCCATGAACGGGTTCGTGTCCAGCGGTCCATTGATCGATTCTTTCGATTTCGTCACCGTACTGACCACTTTGCGGGCTCGTTTCTTCTTCGCTTTCGGTTGCTGAACGGTGGTCGCGTTTTCTTTGTCACCACCATCACCACCACCTTCCGCCATGGATTGATTCGAGCCAGCGGCACCGTCGTCCTCTTCCTGATTGGCCGCGTTACTGTTCATGGAACGGGCCGTTTGGCGCGTTAGCTCCGAGCACATGCGCATCACGTCCGTGTGGACGGAATCGACACGCAATCCGTACACCTTCGTCGACGCTTCCAGCGTAGAGCCGGCAACTTGAAAGCTTTGCAGCGAGCGCGAATGCCGGGACATGAGCGTAGCGAAGCTGTCGATAATCGTCAACGACCAGGCATTATCTTTGCTCATTTTCTGTTGCCGAAACAAACCGGACAAGCCGTTAATGTTAGCAGTTTTTCACTCATGAGAATTCACTCATTGCTTCAAACTTACGTTGTCCGAGTACAGCTTCAAGCACATCTTGATGTTATCACTTTCCTCGTTAGCGCTCGTGGATTCGTTGAGCGTGGAAACCGACCGGAGACTTCTTCGTTCCGCTTCGTCATCGTTTGCTGCCTTTACAAATAGAAAAGCGTTGGTAGTTTAAATTGGCGAAAAACACAAACCTTCTCTTGCGCGATTGTTTACCTCCCCTCGGCTAACCGTTTGTGGTGTGCTAAAGAGGCGCGATGCGTCCGATTTGCGGAGCGGTGTGCTTGTAATTGTAGCCATTGCTGTTTCTTCACTTAAATTCTACGCTACCACACTAATATTACACGTTTTTTTTTAAATTTTATTGCCACAAACACACGATTGTTTTTATCCGATGTAAACAAATCCCTACAGCGACGCTGACGCCGTCGTTTGACAGTAATGGCGGTTGCTGCGCAAATTGAACGGCTGTCAAGCGCAAACGCTTAGCTGCACGATTCGAGTAGTTTAAACTCGAAAAAGCAGCTCGAAACGATCAGATTTTCGACAACATTCAGTTTGTTTGAATTTTTCTTTAAAATAGGTTCAAATTACACATGAAATTGGTAATAACTGTAAAACTGGTTCAATCTCAATACGATTTATATGATGGGAACTTTTTACCAATGATACCATTTAAACTTTTGAAATGTGATACTTAGTTTATGCAAACGTGTGCATAGTGGTTTTCTCATTTGAATTGTCTGTTTTTTCGAGCAGATAATGCTTAATCTGAAATAATAGTCGTGAGTCGTGTATCGTGATTTTGTAAATATTTATTGCATTTCTTATAACATAAAGAACGAAAAATATTCATCGGGTGTTCATGTCAACATTTTAAACATACAATGTTTTAGCTTAAACTATTTCAACATGCAAGACTCATATGAACCCTTTGTGTTTTTTTGCAGGTGAGTCAACCAGAACTTTGCTTTCCGATTTCTATACATGGTAGTGGTGAGTAAACTTAAATTAACCAGATGAAAACTGTCACCGTAGCTGTGTGCAATACCATATGCACCAACCAACCACCGAGGGGAGGTAAAATTTTTCACATATTTCACCGATTCACCGGTGAAGACAAAATGCATTACAATTTACCACAACACACTAACCGCAACAGAGCAGCTCCTAATTACAGCGTCAAAATGTTGCTCCAAAACATTCCCGTGCAGCAAGTGGTAATACATACAATTTGTCAGACGCCTGTGCCACGTTCCGGGACGTTGAAATTCGACAAAAGACGATAGAGTTACGTGAGAATTTAGCACCATTTCCGGTTCCGGACACACTGCGCACAACATGCACACTCAGCGGAGGAAGTTCTCCCGGTGCGATTGTTGTGGAAAAAGTTTGGCGCATTAAAAATTCATTATTTTTTGCATCATCCAACAGGTTCCCCGAGTTTCGGGCTTGGTGGGTGGCAGAGCTGTGTGTATGGCGTGTGTCTAAAACTTTCATGTAACCGGTGAAGAAAATGGCACTCTGCGTACATATTGCACGGGAAGGAAGAAAAACTTTGCTCCTTTTCTTGTGCAAGGTGTGCTCCGAAACTGGTGCGCTTCCTGCACTTCCAGGTGTAGCTTCTGTTACGGGTGGTTTTGATGCATCCGGGGTAAGGGTTGTTTTTGCCGAGGAGCAATACGATTTTCACTCCAGATTACTGCTGAACAATTTAAATTTTCCAACCAACGGAAAAGAAGTTCGTATTGCCAGTTGGAAGTTGCGTTCGTTCCGTCTTCCTGCTCACGCTTCTATGAATAATAAAAAAACGAAATCGCACTGTAAGGAGATCCATACCCGAGGATCAGTTTTTCGACCACGGTACGAACAATTGTGCTCGCATGTCATGCTTTATACCGAAGTCACGGCACCGCACAATGGACGGAATAAAAAACGCGTCCCAGAAACCGAGAATTGAACGCTCTCCAAAAGAGCATGTACTAAAGTCCGAACCAGAACGAGCCCGACCACCTCTCTGTCAACCCGGGTGACAATGGGGGCGTAGGCGGCCATTCTGCTGCCTCCAGCCCGTTCACCGCTGACACTGACACGCCAGCTAGCGATAGAGAGAAAGAGAGTGCGTAAATTCAATTGTGTTAAGAAGATTAAAACTTCCCATTCAGTCGAACGGAATAATCGGATGCTTTTCTTTACGACTCAATATTCCCGCACCGTCGTGACGGGACACCCACGGCGCGGGGTTCACTCAGTTCGGTCCAGAACTATCTCGCTGTCTCCCTTGGGCAGGAGTCCACTGGACGTACGTGGCTGGGAACGGCAGCAACATGCTCGGTATGATTTAGTGTCGTTGCTGCTGCTAATGCCACCTTAAAAAAAGCGGCAAAGATGGCTGACGCTGGCGTTGGTGAAGAACTCTGCCCTGGTGTGGATATTCTGTGCCACTACCTCGCTTGCTCTGCCTTTTCCTGCACCTAGTGTTTAATTCAATTAAGATATCAAAATATAACAGTGCGCACTTGAACCTCCCGCAGAGATGGACAAGCGAATGAACGCTTGTGGTTGAAATGGTGAGTGCGAGAATTTTGATTTTACATTACTTGCATTACTGAGTTCTGGAGTACTGAGTCATAGAAATTTGGCTAAATTGAAACGGCGAAAAGGACTTAAAACACTGACTGTAGTTAACGCTGCCGTTCGATTGAGCTCTGCTGTTGGGTCTTCGTTTGGAATGGTTGGAAAATCCGTGAGAACAGCACCATCCAGCCCCCTGCATGTGCATGCCACGGACGGCCGATTCGTTTGGCTGAATTTATGGCGGATTAGTGCCGCCGGCGGATGAGCACGTTGTAGATCTTGGAGATCCTGATTCTCCGCGCTGCAGATGTGGTGATAATGGGAGTGGGAAGAGCGATCGGAATGATTTTACGACGCGTACGCGCGTATTGGCGTGGATGCCATAAAAATGGCTTACGACTGCTCCGGTCCGGTGCAAGCGGAATGTCCCGACGCAAAGTGGGACATTTAAAGTGAGCTGCACTTCAAACTGCACTCCCGGGTGCGCTCGGCGACAGACTCGCTTCCGGTAAAGTGTTTTTAAATGCTCGGAACATTTCGGAACTCACACCGTGTTTCGCTCACCTTCCTATAATCCCCCGGGCTAATGCAATCAGCTTTAAAGCAATAAGCCATAAAGTATCCTCATGGGATTTTCAACACCTGGCCCTGAGAGGCAGTCGGTCGAATCGGTCGTGTGTTGTGTTGTGTCCCATGTCCCCTTTCCAACCGCTTTTCCCCCCAACAAATCTGATTCTACAAACTGCGAGAGAAAAATAAAAACTGTCCTTTACCGGGCTAAAGGAGGAACATTATGATGGCGCTTTATCCGGGGCAATTTTCAGGAAGTAGTCAACTAAAATGTTAACATTAAAGGGTGCGTGGGTGCGTATGTGTGTGTGTGTTACTTTTAATCCGCTCGCAAACCCTAACTTTGCGATAACTTAATCCCGGCGACGATGTCATCATGCTCATGGTAGGACCTTTTTATATTTTTTTTTTTTCGTGGCACCAACTTTGAATAGATGGGGGAGGATATAACGAGCCGGGATCGAACTCGCACACGTACGCCGAGAATGTTGTTGAAAGCATGGCTTGACGAGGTGTAAGAGCCGGCTTTTCTCGAGAACGGGTTTACCGTGGTTCGATTAATTTTTAGCTCCAAGCAGTCTGCTCACATGCAGTACGCTTTTTGGCACTGTGGGGCAAACTGAGACCTAAACAGTTTTTTTAGAGTTAAAATAGGAAGTATTTGTCGTTAATAGTTAAAAGTTAAGTCAATAGATCTACCAGTGACCAGCAGATAATTTAGCTTTTCTAGAGAAGAGAAATCGAGCAAAAATTTGAGACTTATCGCGTTTACTTCAGGAACCGTTTCAAGGTTTTATGTGTATACATGTAATAGTCGAAAAGCATTTAAAGATTTTCAATATATTCGTGTTTACGAACCGTAAGAGATCCAGTCTCATCTCGTTGTAATGTAGATGAAGATGAAAAACGTCAAAAGCGTGGCAGACACATTTAAACTAACTTCATCCTAATAATCAAATTACTGTAAAATTAACAAATTTAAAAAAAAACTTTTACAAACATACTTTTCTGAATTTTTGATGGTAAAATAAGGAGACAATATTCCAAGTTTTATGGTAAAAAACGATTCCTCCATCATTCCTATGCTACGATTGAAATATTAATGGGTAATCTTTACGCAGCATAATTGCTACTTACCAAAATTGATCGTTAATGAGCTTCGATATTTTTTGCGAAAATTTTTAATCGAAACTCACCTTTTACCCTTTGGCTTTTTGTCTTCTATTACTACAACGTGATTTCTTGAAACTCATAAGTATCGGGGACGCTCGTTCGATAATATTTAGCGTGGAATACCACCCTATCTCTTCCTATGGCCAAACGCACACATGTACAAAAACCACTGCGATATTCATGGGGATCGGAAGTTTTGCGCGTAAATTCCGTACAGTTTAGTAACTCCCCTTTTCACAGGGGACTAGCACACGTTCGCGTAGTAAACCCACTTTTACCGAAGGTCAGGTCGATTTGTTTGCTTTTTGGGTGCATATAAATTTGGAATTATTTCTACCGCGGACGCAAACGCAAGGAGAGCCTCCCTTTGCGTGTGCGGCAGGACACATTTGTACGCCTTAATCCGGCACGACAAACGCGATGGGATGCAGTGGAGTAAGTTTGTAAATAATACACCACCAGGGGTTGACAATGGTTTCGTTAAAACCACACGAACCGCTCGTGTACCTCTATCGGCAGGAAAGAGTTAAGGTGTTTGGCATTAAAATAACCCTGCAGAACTTCACCGTTTCCGGTGTTCGCTTCTCTTTTCATTCGGGACCAATGGGTTTCTGAGCTATCGCAAACCCGAGATGGCTTTAATGTTCGACATCAATTTTTGCCATCGTACGCAACGAACCCGGAAGCGCTTCGGAAGCGGACGTGGGGGAAATCTATGAAATTCCGATTTGGAAAATCACACAAATTGACCGGCTTCGAAGCGGAGCAATACCGAAACCCGTGGGCACATGCACCCAAACGCACGTGACAGCGGGCGGGTGGACATTATCATGATAATCATGTTTTGGAATTTCTAAATTAAAACTCTTCGCCCTTTTTCCATCGGTGCGGGTGGAAGGTTTCCGAACAAGAGCGCACGACCTGACAGACAGTGGAAATTGAACACGCTTTTCGCACACGGGGACGAAAACACGGCCAAACGCTCGAAAAACACGAACATATTGGCTCCGACATTTTGTTACTTTTTGCGTTAATTGGGTTTGTGACTGTGGAGCATACACATTGTTACAATTTATATGACGGCTCGCCCCTCTGTGCACTGTGGGTTTTGGGTTGGCGCGATGCGAGCAGAATAAAATGAAAATAATGCTTCATTTGCATTTGCGCATTCCCAGCGACGGAGGCGTGAGATGGGGTGTTGTTGTCGGTAGTAGGGAAATTCTTGCCGGATGAAGGTGGACCGTCGTTATATTTAATTAGTATGCACACCGGAAAGGTGGAAGGCAAGGGAGGTAAGATGTAAGGAGAGTAATGAAATGAATATAAATGTCTTAGTACGACTTGTGTAAAATTTCGAAATTCAAATTGTCACCAAATTTTAATCTTTTATTATTTCAGACACATTTTTTTACTTTTAATAACCCTTTCATGTTTTTTTCTTTGATTTCACTACAATTTTTAATTTTTTTTATTTTACTATTCAAAATGTAAACAAATACATGTAAATCTTAAAATATCGGTTGAGAAAGGTAAAATTCGTCTATCATTCCCTATCTTATCTTAAAAAGAAATCGTCTTAACTCATCGATTGTTAACTTTTATTTGTAGTCGTTTTATATGTTTGTCTTCTTTTTTGGTATTATTTCGTACCTTTGTCGTATTGTATTTTTCGGCCATTTAATATTCAAATTTAGGTTTGTTTATTCTTACTCTTCCATATATTAAAAAATTTACTGCTAAAATTTTCTTTATATTTTTATTTTGAAGGTAATTTAAGAATACTTGGTTAAGAAAGGTAAGATTCGACTTTGATTCTTTATATTTTCATGTCGAAAGAACCATTTCAAAACATCGTTTATTAACTTTTGTCGATGATTTGCTCATGTCGTTTAAACTGTTTTCTTCGATTTAGTATTCGATTCAGTTTTGTTTAATCTTGTTTTTCATAAGAAATTGTTTTAAAAATGTTGTTTTCATTTTCTAATTTCTGTAAAATTTCTTCAGTTTAAAAAAATCGGCTAAGAAAGGCTCTTACCTCTTCTTTAATTATTATTCTTCTCATATCGAAGGAATCACCTTAACTCATCGATTGTCAACTCTTATTTCATGGCAAATTTCAACGTTTGCTTCCACCACTAAAAGTTTGCGATAATTTTTCACTCCAAACCTGCTCATAGAACCCATATCGCATCAAACACGCCCAATCCTCGACAACGCTTGTTTACATTTCATTAGGGGCGATATACCGGCTCACTGTGGAGCCCGTAGTCGCGAATTTCGTTCTCGTTTGCGTTTAATTTGCGCCTGAACTAATTTCAAAGCGCGCGGGGCCCGTGGTTGTTGAATGCGCCGCGATAAGCCAACAACGAACGAGAGCGGCACAAATCGTCCATCGAAGCGTTGTCGGAAACCATAATCATAACAGGACGGGGAAGGAAAACGCCGAATGAAAATCTTCAAAGTCAAGGACTCGCCCATTTGTTTGAGCGTGCTCAGCGGCACGGCAAAATCGTGTTAATGAAGCTTGCACGGCCCGAGCAGTGGGATGATTTTTTCACTCCCTCGGCTCAGTTCTTGCGGGCGCACTGAAATGACACTACACCGCTCTAGTAGTGGATGAAAAAATCATCAGAATGTTTTAAAAATAAAACCCAACCCAGCGACAGATTGGTCGGTTTTTGTTCGAGCTGACATTGAAGTGGTGGCGGCCTAAAGCTTCGTTTGCTTCGGGGTTGGCCTGCACATGGATTGGCCGATTTGTCCAACTTTAGGTGGAAAATGGCACGAGGCAGGAGAACCCACCACTCCGCCCCACGATCATCAACCTTGAAATTAATAAAAAGCTTTAATTATTCCACTCCATAAAGCAGTCAACTAGCCACTTCAGCAGCCGTCAAACCGTTTGCCGGCGTGTTCGTTTCGATCCCGGAGAATCGGTCAGCGTGAAGCTGAAACGTTTTATGCCCTCCGGCGAGGGAGATTCTCCGCCATCTTGTCTGCCCTATCAGCGCGCAGTAAAGGTGACGAAAAGTGCAGTGTCGGTGATGATGGCGCGGAGGAAAATTAAATTGCACTCATCGCGTCCGGCGGTTGTGCACTTTGGTTGGAAAAAGTCGCCTACTAGTCGGCTCGGTGGTCGCTTTACATGTCAAGTATAATGGAGTTTGCAAACTCGGCGCTAGATGGCGCTGCTCGTTGGCACATTGGTGCGCCCAGTGCGCCTAATGGCCATCAGTTGCTGGGGGAAGGAAATTTTAAAAGCAAAATGGTGGATGAAAAAACTCAATACGGTTCGTTTAACTGCACGAGCTTTTCAGCTGGAGGTGGAAGTGGAATAGTTTCTGACCGTGATCGGTGGGACGCGTGGAGTGAGTGGTCACGATGTCCGTAAAGCTCATCCGAGCTATTCCCGGAAGTGTGTCTTGTTGATGATGAAGATGGCGTTAGTTTAACTGCCCCAAAGGGAGTACTTTATGCGTTTTTTTGTATTTGCTTGTCATTAGTATTTGCATCACAGCGTATTTTGAAGACGTTGCACAGGAGCCCCGATAAATGAACTCCTGAATGATGGTTCGTTAGGTGTGCAAGCGTGGTTTATGTACCGGAAAGTGTACAGTGATTAGTGTTTAGAGATATCGTACGGTGGGAACATGTCTCAGTGGTGTTTACAGTCCAGTTTTTTTTAATGTTAATATCAGTTTTCCTCAAAAGATCTAATGCTTCTTGTGCTTTATGTAGTTTAAAATTATTAAAATACTTAAATATCCACAATAAACATGGCATCAGGATATTCTGAGTTCTAATGAGCTCATCTTTAAAAAAATATGTCTCATTTGACTTTAAAGAAGAGCAATCAATGAATCACCCTGTTTGTCTTCCACGTTTTAATCACGCCAATCATTCAATTGGATTCGGTTAAATCTTTTCTTCTTCGAGCTAAAAAAATCCCTTTCTTTTTTCCCTTTATCGCGAATCGATATCTCGTACCAAGAAAACAAACGGAAACAAAAAAATACAACTCCCACTCCTCCTCGGTCACCGCAACCGATAACGAACCGCAGGAAAAACCCCACAAATTATGCTCCACTCCGCGGATAACCTTTACTTCCACCGGCGCCCACGGCTCGAGCCGCGTTTCCAAATGAGCCAAATGAGGCCAGGGAGAAAAAGCTGCAGTAAAAAAAAAAGTTAATTTCCTGCTCCCGCTCTCAATCAGGCACGCGTTCCGATAAATGACACCGTAGCATTGCAGCAATTCGGGCGCTGGGTGAAAAATAAAAGCTTATCAAAATCAATAAATTAATTCGGGCGTCGGTTTTTTTTTTCTCGGCGGGTCCCCCGTATCGATGTGGCTTGTTATTGTTACTGCTACCGTTGGAGCGAAAAGCTGGGAAAGGGCTCAAGGAAAATAGACGCCCGGGTTGCCGGGACGGAGAGAAATCGCGATTCGCGAATTGGAAATCGTTAATTTTCCACTTCCGCCGGTCGTGCCGCGTGCGCCCGGATCGGGCACGGATCGTTACGATCACCAATATTGGGAGAGGAAAACAATTTAAATTCCTCCATTCCGTTGGTGAGGTGGCGGTAGTGGTGGTGGTGGGGATGGCGAAAAATAGGCCACGATAAAATTACAAACAATTCACCATTTATCATCGGCACTCTGCTCTGCCCCGCGCGCTCCAGTGCGAAAGCGTACGTGAACAAACGCCGCTGCTACTTTTTCCAGCTTCATGTTTCGATCTCGTTTTTTGGGTTTCCCGTTTTTTTTTCATTTCCCTCTTTTTGTGAAAGCGTAAATTGTGGCTTCCTTTGTCAACAGCGAACAAGGAAGGACGCTCCGGTTGACTTTTCTTCGAAATTTGCAAAGCGAATTCTTTGACGTTTGTCCTCTCGAGGACAACGCGAGAAGGCAAACTCTGGATGATGTTGATTAGAATTCAATCAGACGGGCCCGTTTCGGGCTGTGTCTAATGACTGTTTTGTTTCGAAACCGAAACCGACTCAAGTCGGCAGCCGATCCTGTGGCACAACAACAACCACACGACTGTTTCGCGATATCGAACATGACGTTATTATTAAATTAAAAACTTTTAATGAGTTTGAATATTAATTCCCGTTTTCCGTTTGCTTCCGTTTCCTCTGCGTTTTGCACAAATGCAGAGTTAAGTTTCAGGCAGGACACATCTTTGCCACTTGCGCTCACGTCCGCTTCCGCCGGGAACGTTTGTCGATTGGTGCGGCCGAGGGGAAATCGGGAAGCAAAATTGTCTTTCCGCCTCGCTGGGTAATGTACGGAACGGGCGTGCGTTTTTGATTCACATCGTCTGCTGCGGCGCTTGTACTTTTTGTCCGGCTCTTTAGCATGTCTGATGCTTGTCTGTTCGGATAGTATTTTAGCGAGACTCCTTCGGACATTTTTTTTTTCGTCCCAGTAGTTGAATGCACTGTGTTGTCCTTCGAAATGAACTCTCTGCTCGGGGGAAAGGCAAGTCCTTGTTCTTATCGCAACCGGGCCGAGTCGAGTCTGTCTCTATAATTTAATTATTTCCGCGTCCATAATCGAATCACAAGACGAACGTGTCAGGGAGTATTTTTTCCGAACAAAACATCCACAGAGACATTTTTTTTCTTTTTGTAAATAAAACACCCGAACATAAAACACATGTACCAGCAGCAGAGCAGTAAATATAGCGATTATGTTGTTCATTACGCTCGCTGCATTCACGCTGCTCCGATGAAACATTTCTTCATAAAGCCACGGCGCAGCGCAAATTCAATAACGAAAAGCGCATAGATGGTGTACAACGGAGTAACACGACTCCTCCTCGCGGAAGCAAACTCTGCTAAGCATCTTATCTTCGCTCGCGTCTTTTCGAGCTTCGGCGGGAAGGTTAAGCGGTGCAGCTAAATGGTGGCGCATGCAACCCGCGGAGCGATTAATATTAATGATACGAACGGTGCCCGCTAGTCAACGTAATGGCAGCCAGCACCAGTAGCCCCGAGACATTGGACACTATCCGCCTGTTCCGAGGTGGATAAATTTATCCTCCCTGCTTGCGCTATCTATCGGAGCCCCCTTAATTATGGTAGAACGGCGAAAAGATCGCAAATCGTTCTTATCGTGCTACTGGTTGATACAGTTGTTCCGCTCGTGAAGGGTTGCTCACTGCGGCAGAGTTATCGAGTTCCGCGTTGCATCCGCGAAGGATAAGCGTTATGGAATATTGTACTTTTGATATAAGCTTCTGAAAGTATCCCACAATGTTAGCAACTGATTAAGTCTCGAAAAAACGGGTGTTCTTTTTAAGGTCTTCGAACTAAAAAATGTTATACACTGTTATACTGAATACGATTGCTTTCAATACGACCTTGAACGGCAAAGTTATCAAAATGAAAGGATGAAATAATGTAGTATAAACGTGTAAAAGTGGATTTCAAAGCCGGTGCTTTAAAGCAGACAATATAGTGAGTTCCGACTGAGTACTGATATACTTTTATTAGTATCTAGCTCAGTAGAATAGGATTAATTTTTCAATACGATATTGTATGGACAAGTTATCAGGACGAAAAGATGAAATCATGTGGGATGTAAAAATGCATTTTAAATAGACAAGTTCGTAAATTCCGACTGCCGTAGATTGCAGAGAATATCTCACATATGGCTGCGTTGGCTTCTAAACATAATAAACAATGTGATTTTCATGATTGACATCAAACTGGCAATACCTTTTTATCTGCTTGACATCATTAGGATAAGCTATTTTTCATTAAAAGGTTATTATTGTAGGCAAGTG
This sequence comes from Anopheles punctulatus, assembly GCA_000956255.1. NCBI lineage: Eukaryota > Metazoa > Arthropoda > Insecta > Diptera > Culicidae > Anopheles > Anopheles punctulatus. The sequence goes on from JXXA01006713.1 coordinate 17,680, forward strand.
ATCGCTGTAATGACAAACCTGAGGATATAAAAAAAAATATCAAAAATATAAATTTCGTTCAGTTTATTGCACCTGTTAGCATGAAACATTACGACAGTTTTCTTTCTTTATTGCCCATTTAAATTTTGGTGTTGTGAAATTTCACGTTGGTTGTACATACCTGCACCGATGTACGAACCGTAAATTGAATTCAACACGAAAACTCGCCCATATGAGCTGCTCAATTTATCAAAACCATTCGCTCGATTAATATGCATCAAAACGTACTTGCCTTGCAGAATTTTAGCAGATAAGCCAGCTATCGACACGTCGCGCTGTTGCGTGGAAGAAAAATGGATTCATCCCGAAGATTAACGTCACCAACTTCACCCGGGAAGCAGGGAACGGCGCTCAGTGCACAGTGTGGGGCCTCCGGGCAGTCTTCATAATTCAAGTTCTGCACTCACTCTGTCACTGTCAGATACAAACCATCCCCCGTGCATACCGCCCGTGCGTGCTCCACAATTAGCTCTCGGTGGTCCTAGACTTTCGTTGCCAAAAAAAGAAGCCATTCGCTTTCGAACGTTACATGCAGTGTGCGTCACACACATGTCACCTGCAAGCGATACGAGCACTATCGGACCGCCTCGCCCGATACTGCCACCGGTTTGTGACGATTTATGTAATTGAAATGATTATCTGTTCATTGTATTGCAACTCCACGCGGGGGGAGCTGTTCCGATGGTTGCAGTTTCCGAGCAGCTGAACGTGAAAATGCCCCGGCCTCCCGAGCCGGGGTCGTCGCTCGGTAAATCATCTCGGAATTTATGTTCCTTATCGTAACACCAGTGTCGATTTCGGGTGCAGTTAAAAACCCCGAGACACGATGTGCTTGGTTTAATGTCCCGGCAGGTCCTTGTTGGCAGCAACTGTATCGGACCGTTCGTTTCCTGCTTTAATGGCTGACGTAATCAAATCATGACCATACGAAAACGGCACAGCCTCCCGGACCAGCGACCCGGGCCTTTTTCGGGCAGAAAAACAGAACACATCGTCCAAAGCAGGCACGCTACCAGCGTTCAAATCAAATCGCCTGGGACTTAATTAATGTTGCAGCTCGTTGCCGTTGACGTTCGCTCTGTATGTTGTGTTTTGTTGCGTTGTGTTTGCATTCCATGTGGTACAACCGGCACGGGATGGATGACGGTTCGTCCGCAACGGCAACCGATGTGCCACCGATGTAAACCACGGATTGTGTCCCGGTGGTGGTGTTGGTGGCAATGCCACATCCACACGGCCATTTAAATATTACCACTCGATGCCGCTTTCCACCATGCATCCAGTTTCGTGCTGTGTTTGTACGCGCCTATTATTTATACGCTTATTTTGCCACATCATAATCATCATTACCCGACCCCGACGGTTTTCGGTCGGTGTGGCTTTGTTTGAACGAGTTGTCGATTTGTTTCGCGAGCAAGCGTCGGGTGTTGCGGGGGGGGGGGAACAGCTACGGGGTAGGTTTGATTGCGGGCTTTATGATGATTGTGATGATTAGAAAATCTATGCTGCTTTCGCCGAGAAGCTGCTCGTTCGGTGATAATCGCGCACGTTTTAGATGGGTGTGAGCAATGGGTGCGCTTTTTCGGTCGAGCAAGTGTTGATTAGTGGTGTTATGATTAGAAATGTAAATAGCTTTTAGGCTACAGTGTTTTTTTAGCACTGCTTATTGTATATTGGAATAAAATACTCAATCATTTA
>JXXA01006715.1:0-10167 GCA_000956255.1 Anopheles punctulatus
TCGTGAGCGCATACAAGCGCATGGCTGAATCGAAATCCCCCGGAGTCGATCAACCGAAAGATAACCCAACAGTTAGACTGCCTCCGGTTTTGGAGGCTCGTTAGGGATTTGTCAGCTTACGAGATGGAGCATGTTCGATATCGTCGCGGATTTGGAGGTGGTTTTCCGGCAGCAGCTTCATGGGAGATACTCTGAATGTTGTTGCGAGCGTTGGAATGGCTCTCCTGATAATTTTTCAGAACTCCATCAACAACAGACATGACCCGTTAAGCGGAGCTTTTCGTACCTTCAGGAGAATCTAGTCCAGTGTGGGAAGTTTGATAAATTATACTGTCGGTAGGTAAGATCTACTTGTTGTGTAGTTTTGTGTAGAGGAACCTTGTGCTTGGAGGAACCGCATTTCATTAAGAAACTTTCGATAAACCCTGCATTTTTTGTATTTTTTTTATCTCACACCGAACTGCCTGGAGACCAGAACGATACGCAATTATTGCCTAGTTTTGTTCGGTTTTTATGCGTCTCTCAGATTGCTCGTAGCCTCCACAAGGTGGTAGTTCTTAGATCGACCCACTGCAAAGTACAGCAGGCACTCGCGCGCCGCTCGTATTTTGCCGGCTCAAGGGCTTCGCCACCGTCACGCTGCATTGTCATCACTTCCAGCGGGAAGTCTCGCAGACAAAGCAACACACCGGCACCAGTCGGTACTGCTGGTGCAGCATTCTCTCTTCTTTATCCGTCGGGCCCTTTTTCGGTCGCCGTCATCGTCGGGAACGACGTTAAGCGGCTGTGTGTGAGTGTTATCGCGGGTGTCAATTTATTGCTTTCATTAGTTACGGATCCCGCGTGCCTACCGGGAGGAGACCGGGCGCTAGTTTCTCCGTCGTTGCATAGGCGACAGAACGCGCTCTGCTTATTAGCGGCAGTGGCGGCTACAGCTGGTCCGTTTCTAATTGTAACTTATTCGTATTTGATTAGGAACATTGGTCACGACACGATGATGAGCCGTTTGTGATGCTTTGGGTGTCCAACATTTCCGAGACGCTTCGTTTCGTACTGCTGGAAAGTTGTACTGTCGATGGCTCCGACAACTAAACAGCCAGGATGTTCCGCCGTGGCCGGGACCATGTTTGGAAATAGTAAAATTAAAATTCCATTTTATTGGAGCATCCAGCGAGGAAGGTGTGTCTTATCGGTGGTGAAACCGTTCCGCGATATAAAGTGTCAAAGCTAGAGGGAAAACGATAAAAAGGACTTGAAATGCTAAGTTATTGACGGAAACAAAAACAACAAAGATACCCAGGCCCGAATGGGACGAATGGGTTTCTAAAACTGGATGTTCATAATTGCTAATAGATGAGCGCGCCGGGTCGGGGAGTGGGAAATCACTCCACCGTCAGTGAGTCAAATTGTTGTGAACAAAACGTGAAGGGTGTGTTGTTACATCCCCCGGGGTGGCTGGATCGTAAAGCTCTACTTCACATGCTCCACAAATCATGCAACAGCAGCGAGTGCAACAGCAGCATAGCATCATCCATTGTTGTTAATTGCAATTGCTCCCTTTTTTCGGGGTTGGGGTGGATGTTTGTGCGCGTTGCTCACACTCCCGCGCCGTTCTGTGGCTGATTTTGTCGAACGTGTGCAGACTTGAGGTTAGTAGCCGAGTATCGCTGGTTCCCGATCTGGCGGATCGCGACCACGTCGACCGTAGTACATCATAGTCCACACAAACAGCCCTTCCCACCCGCAGGTGGACGCTAGAGTTTCCGTTCTGAATAAGCGTTCCGCTCGGCGGTTTTATTGTTATTCAAATAAGTCGTTACCCTTTTCCACCGTACGCTCATGGCGGCGCCTTATTACGCTGCTCGTTTTCCTACACTTTCCTGGCCTAGTGCGCAAGGGCTAGAACCGTTCCCTCTCCCCCGTACCCTCCTTCCCCCGTCTAAGTATGTGCGCGCCAATGATCGCGTTTCCCGGGCGGATCGTCGTTTTTTTTCGAATTTGTCACCAGCGTTATAGACGGACTCTGGATGTTGCTGCTCTTCAAACATAGATCGCACGCATTGTATTCAAATTTCTCCCAGCAGTCCACAACATTTACGCGCTGCAGTCGGTCGGGGAAGAATTTCACGCTCCGCAGTGGTTCTTGGAAAAAGATTGCTTGCTGCATGCAGCGATCGGTAGAAGTCGAGTTCGGATACTTCGAGTTCGCTCCGGCTGCTTGCAGCGCGTCAGGAAAGGAAAGTTCACAGTGGAAAAGTCTGTCCACGGTACCATTATGGCGTGACAAATGTCATTCGATTGCTGGTGTTGTTTGTTGCTGGAAGAAGACCCCACCAACACAACCGAGAGGACGGCGGCCCGTTTTCGATGGCGAATGTAATAAAACCCTCAAACTACATTGTATAAACCGAGCAGGGAGCGGCACAGTGACACGTCGTCCGATGTGTGCCGATCGGAGATGTGACAATCAAAATGCAAAAAAAAGGAATAAAAGAATCAATTCAACACTCACCGCACCCAGGCCGCACGCTGGCTGTGTGTGTATGTGTGTGTGGTGATGCTGTGAGCTTCGCCTTTAAACCTCTGCTGATCGCAATGGGATGATGGTCTGATCGGTACGCAAACGGTGGACGTATTGTTTTTTTTTCCTTTTTGGACTTAAGACACATACACATGCGTACGCGGGGACATTATTCAAAACTGAGGCTTGTGGCTGACACGGGGACACACTCTCGGCGGCTGTTGCCTATCGTATCGGTCGCTTTCCTTTTTCGGGCCGCTCCCACTTTTATTCCACGCCGAGGATGTTCTGGAGCGTTCAAACAACAGCCACCAATTATTACACACTTGATGTGTATTCCACGCGAAGTGGAATAACGAAGTGCGGCATACGTAGGAGGATTCGAAAGCGAAAGAGAGTGAGATAATGAAATTATGTTTTATTCCAGTTTTGCTTGTGGAAGCGATTGTTTGTAAATAAGGATAGGTTCTGGTGCTCGTTCCATGGGGAGCACCAGTTCCAGACAGCACCCTACATGGAGCTGGAGGACACAATCTCAAAGTCTGCTCAGAATTCAGCTCCTACAACTACAATGTAGTGAACAGATTGATTCATATAGATATTTATATTTATAGCAGTGCTTTCAATTAGCTCCACATCTCGGAGACAATTTTAAAAGTAATGAATTCGTTACTGATGTTAAACAAAATAACCCATCATATTGGACACTAGCTTCGACTAGACTTTCTTCCAGTCAAATGTCCCAAGCGTGCGTTCCATCTGCTCCCCGTTTGTGTCCGGCTCATGAAAATGCATTAATCTTCCCACATTCGTGTGTGTGTGTGTCTGTTTGCATGGTGGTGGGTCCGTTTGCCGTCTCTCCCGGCACGAACCGCATCGAGGAATCGATCGTAAACCATCGCATCTTGCGGCTTGGAGCAACTCCAATAAAGTACGGTACAAAGTTGTGCAGCAGACTTCGGAAGTCATTGGATGCGTCGAATTCTGCCCGTGTTTTCTTTTCGCGGGGAAAGCGTTGCTGCGCGTTGGAAAGCCCAGGCCGGCCAGATGTGTCAGTGGCCCACGTACTGGATCGTAACTTTGCGGGTGCGCGGGTTTTGTTATGTCCACGTCTGGAATGAACTCTTCGCCGACTGCAGACGTTGAACAAACACATCTGATCATACAGTGCACCGCGATCGAGTGATCTGGTTGCTCTCTTGGGACTTTAGAGAAATGTTAATACTGGAAGCATTTGCATGATCACGGTGAGCGCGTCGTGGATCAGCCATAGATCAAACCGTACACCCTGCGTCCATGAGTCAAGCAAGAATGGTTGCAAAAGAACGATTTCTCCCGCCATATTTGTCGCTCGTGGAGTTCCATTGCTGCGATTTGACATTCGGTAAGCGGCGATAATGACGGCAATGATGATGACGACGACGACGGCTACGGCCACACGGCGCTGGCCATACTGCCGGCGCGAATAACGAACAAATTTATGACCGCCTCAAGCGGCAACCGACGCGCGTGGGCGAGACTCGTGCTAGTCGAAACTCGATTTCATCATACACACCGCTTCACCGGTAGGCGTTCGTCGCGTTGCTGTCCATTTGAAAGCGCCAGCTTTTCGGACCCTGTTGCCCTGACGGCCGCAGCTGATGGAAGAGGAACAAGGGAGCCGGGGAGAGACTGAGGATTCAAGTTTTCGGTATATCATTACGGACTTAGTAACTTCCCCGGTCGGCTGGACTGGATTTTGCGTGCGGAGGCTTTGCGTCTTACGTCTAAATCGGATCGTATCGGACTGGTTTTGGATGGCTTTTGCGGCACGGTAATCTACGCCCGGCTGCTGCGCTATTACTATCTCCCCCTCTCCCCCGCTCGCCCGCCGAATATGCGGGACTTCGTTTCGCTGTGAAGATGTGTTGTGGTGGAATCCGGTGATTTCCTTTTTCGAAAAGCTTCGCCTAACCTCCCTGACCTCTGAAGGTGGAGGTTGGCTTATTGTGTTGTTAGCTAAATACGTACCTTCGTCAATGTTCCTAGAGGGGCGGTACGGATCGGGGGACAGACTTCGGTTCGTAACAGACTGGTCCTGGGGGAAGCTTACAACGTTTCTGCATTCCAGGAGAGTGGATGTAAATTTCCTCAAACAATAGATCAAGCTGTGCGTGGCGTGTCGTGTTGCGCGAACCTTCCCCTATCGTGCTCCGGCGCAATGCTTTTGGATTCCAGCCGATCGCTAGGCCCACCCGCTGTTTGCCGCCCAGACAGGACCAGATTATTGGGCGACGGAAGTGGTAGAAGTTGGCAAACAAACGACCAAAGCCCTAGATTTTCGATCCACCAGCTCCAATCGTGGTCGAAAGGAGCTTTTTTCGGGTAGGCTTGTGGATGCCCGACGCCACTTTGGATCAGCTGTATGTTCTTACCCTCCAAAGGGGATTGCGTTGAAGTGCGTTTGTTGGACTTTACCCTTTACCCTTTCCATTCCGGCCATGTTTGACTTCCCGTCATACGATCTTGGGAATGATAAGATCTACTCATGCATCACTGGAGACGCGCATTCGGTTAGGCTGTGTCACCTGAGCACTTTTCCCTTTCGTTCCCTTTCGTTCAATGCACACGCTGCCTGTGTTGACATGGTGGATTAAAGAATGAAACATGGTGGCTGGAGCGTTTAACTTCAATAGCTTAAAAAGGTGCTTCACGTGGGATGCTCTCGTGGGGCAACTGCGTAGCGAAACGTTTCGCCGCCAGTGGCGTGATGAAATTGTCCACCATCACCGGGTCACCGATAGATTTGTGATCTAAGAGCACTTAACGGCGCACATAGCCCAGTTTACCTTCTGCCATACACGATCGATGGTGAAACTAGTTTGTTATATTTGCCTTCCGTTTCGTTCGCCTCGCGCTTCGCCATCTTCCAGGGGCAGGTCTTTCACTTAATCCAGAGATGTCGTGGAAGATGCTGGTGGTGGTGGTGGTGGTGAGCACAGTTAGCAGTCAGGCATCGGCAGCATACGCGTGCGTACGCCCGGAGCACGGGACGAGGGGGTTAACTTATGTTGGCCAATTGTTTGCCAAGTATGGTGTACTTGAGAGTTTGAGCGTACGTGTTACGCCTTGCGCAGCCAGCTGGAGCGTTTATTTGTATGTAAAATATTTGATTGGAAAAAGAAAACCGATTGCTGCCGCTGGTGACACTCCGGTGCACCGGTAGAAGCCCACAGGGCCCACAGTGGCTATGAGATTTTGTTTGATAACTGTGCCGATTGCAGTGGGAGCAGCAATGAAGCGGGAGGATTTTATCAGTTCTCCCTGAAATGGACTTCTCGGTTGGTCTAATGGTGTGCATATGATCGTAAATTTTGTGATTATCTATATTTATGGCGAAAACATAGAGGTGCTACCGAGCTAGACAGCTAACTGTTGCTGAATTTATAGTACTGGTTCGCTATGGTCTGAAACGGACGTTGAGTTAAGCTTTTTTTTAAGGAGATTTAGCGACTAGAATCGATCCGAGCGATGTAGTATGTGAAGGTCGTTAAACATAATTGCAGGTGTGGCTACTTTGTTGCTCTATCCTGTACGGTGGACTCTAAAAGACTTCACGACCCCATGAATAAAGTGATAATCGTAAATACATACGGCCTTCTAGCCCGAAAGAAGATATATCCTCTCAACCACCTTCCAGTTTCTTTGCATGCATTAAGCATCAGGCAAGATTTATGCGTTACAGTTTCTTGGAACCATATTAATGGGCTAAAATTTGAACGACATCGCTTCACGGCTCGTTTAGCCTGTGTGCTGCTAGCAGGCGATCCTAAACGTGAAACAGTAACTTTCACCTTTCGGGACTTTGCGGAGGAGTGGTTTGGACAAGGTGTCTTGCTTTTGAACGTATCAAAACGTCGTTCCGTTTCGGAATAAACAATTCGGCAAAATTTATGTACCATCTTCCGTATATGGTGTCAAACCAATATTTGGTATCCATATGGATATGGATTTGAGGTAACATAGCCGATAGCAAGAAAGCAAGGCACTAGAATGACGGATGTGGCAGCGTTTGGTTTTATTTTATTTTTTGCCAGCTACTCCTATCCATCCACTTCCATTCGTAGTTGTGATCTGCAATGCGGTTGAAATGTGATGTTGGTCCTTCGCACCGGATCGCTCGCTGGGAAGAAGAGGAGTCCAGTTTACGGGAACGGCAGTCGTCATTAATAAACGTCGCTTCGGAAATGGGCTGCTTGGCTCATAGAGATGAAAGAAGAGTTAAGCTAAGATGCAAATGAGAACGGGCGGAGAAGCGAGGGAGAAGCGCGCGCCCCTAGGAAGATAGCACAATTTATGACATTCATTATCGTCGTTAATCGATCCCAACACGGAGGTATGCTGCGCAGAAATTAGCGGCTCAATGCACCGTGAATGAGTTTTTACTATCTTCGGAAACATCCTTTTTCGGGTGCTGGTTGCCCGTGGTGCGGAGTTTAGTCGAGGGTTTATCTTAGATTTATGTCTCGTTGGTTTCTGTCGATAGTCTTGGTTTCACGTTTGGCGGAAGAAAACAAAAAAGGTCTAAGCAGTGTGCGGTGATATTAGCCAGCAACGGTGTGGCAAAAGAATTCCCCAAATGTCTCACCTTGACTCGCAGTGGGGACTGTTTCCCGCCGGAGATAGAACGTTGGATTTTTGTGCGAATTCGGGAATTAATAACTGCTGGTCCTTCGAACCGGATAGAATTGTTCGCGCCAGACTCGTCGTTCGTTCGTATCAGCAGAAGCATAAGCTTACGCAATCTCATCAAAGGGGAAGGCTGTGCTTGGGATTGTTCGCGGAGGTGTAAACGCTATTAATATGGCGCTGGTGGAACCTGTAATGTCGGTGGTCTCCTTTTTTTTCTTCTTCCAAACATCCACCAGCGCCCGCTGGCAGGGGAGCTTAAATCCTAACCTTCCTCCTAAGCCCAGGAGACGGGCGGATCGTGTTCGTTATTTTTCGGCCGATCCACACCGTGGGGTTTATGGGCAAGTTTTTTTGTTTGTTTGTCGCTTAATGTCATTCAATGCCGTGAACGGATAGGTCGATCGGTTTTCGTTTCCCCCGAGAGAGGTGCACACTCCAAGATGAATAGATGCTTTTATTCGTACGGTTTGGCTTACTCATTCGGGAGTCGTCGAAATAAGCGATAGTAGTATGATTAGATAACAATGGTCATGTTTGGAGCATATATGTTATCTATGCTTCGTTGCCATAAAATGGACTAATTTTCTGACCAGTAGTTGATTGACGCGATCCAAATATGCAGACCATCGAATCAAATCTTATTAGGAGCTTGATTGTATGGCCGCCATTCGCAAGAAAGTAGCCACTCGTTGCATGAAGTCATTTTCTGCATTAAAACAGCAAATCAAGTTTCCAAGCCAGCACGTTGTTTTATTACTTCAAGACTGGTCCCGATACTCGCAGCCGGTCCGGTATTGAAGCGAAGTCGACCTTCAGCCAGTGTTGAGCGTAATATTTTCCCATATGTAGAGCGCCATCGGCGATTGCTTACATAATGAGTTAATGGTTTAACCGACAAGATGCTAATTGTACGCGCTGTTAATTAACTGTCCGTGCAAGAATGCAGCCAACGCCATTAGGGTAGTGTTGTTTGGTTCCAAAATTGGTCTTAATACGCATAGTTGGGGGTAAAGAAACTTTTGCTAGAATGTTGGAAATTGTGAAACTGTTGCAACAGGAATGTCGCCAGCACAAGATGTTGTGTTTTTGTTTTTGCTTTTCATGGCATGACATTATAAACAAATTAATTAGCGCAGATCCACATTGTAGGCATGGAACAAAGTCGTGAAACGATCCTCAGCGAACACGATCTTAAAGTTTTGGCACATGGTCGTTAATATGCCAATTGCTTTTGTCGGCAAACGATCGGGCTGGCTCTAATCTCCAAACTAATAGCTAAAACACGCCACGGAACGGAAGACTCTAGCTCGATAAAGCTACCAGTTTGCTGACTCCATGAGGTTGGGCATTTTTGCTACCCTAGCCAAACACGCTCGCGCCTTGATCGCCCACTGAACGGCAGCAGTAGCACAGATGTGGCGTAGGAGTCAAACGATGGACGTGTGTTTTTTTTTACAATTTCATTTATCCACCATGTCCGCAGAAGTCCGTCCAACGCAATCGCCGTAGACAAGTCGCGGGAGACAAGTCGGTCGGTCTTGGGTGATGACGCGGAAGATCCCTCCGCATGTGTGTCTGTGTGTGTCGTTGCGAAACGCAACGACCGCTCGATTCGTCGGCTCACTTTTACTTTATTGATGCAGATTGAGCGATTGTGTGCAGGCAGCTGCAGTGGTGCCAGCTGCGTTGGCGGTGTCGACCTGCATTCCGTCAAATTGTCCAGGCGGACGGCCCCAAATCGTGTAGGTGTAGCGTTGTTGGAAACGCTGGTGAAGGTTTCGTAGAGGGCGAGTAGATGGGGCTCATTGTCCTCGTGCTGACGGCGTTCGAGATTGATGCAATGCAACAATTGCAATCAATGACGCTTTGTACGTACAGTGAACGGCGGAAGGTAAGCTACGGGATAGATTCGTAGTATATCACTCCGGACGATTCCCACCCAACACTGAGCATATGTTTGCCGCTGTTCATTTGAAACTTGTAAACTGTTCAAATTTATTCATACCAATGCTTTACACTAAACACCTATAGAACGATCGACGAAAACGATCACGCACTGTACAGCACGGGATGAGTCCAGTTGCATTCGATGATCTTTGCTACCCCTGCTCCGCAAGTCGAGAAGAAGTCCGCATGCCAATGGCGACCATCTGGGAAGGCCGATGACAAAACAAAGCAAAACCTCGAAACAACTTTTCGCTTTGACAGCGACATTGCAGCGCCCTACAGTGCCGGCCTTTGGTGGTGGGAAGCAAAGGGGCAAAAGCCGTTGAATTAATCAGCAGCTCTCGGGAGCACCCATTCGCGAACTTCGTGCACGTCCAGCTGGACGAATTCTGGCCGATTCAATCGAAGCACCGCCAATCGTCAATCAAGCACGTCGATTGCAAGACATTAGCATAGTTGCCTGCTGTGTGAAAGCTGTAACGCATCTTTCACTTTTGTACTGAGGTAGGTTCCCCGATTCCGTGTTCAATTAGCGTACGCGGTCTCGGGTGCATATCGTGAACCTTTTCGCTCAGGTGGATCTAATCGAGGATGTCATGTTTAAAAGCATTTTTTTGTGTGTTGGCAATCAGAAGTTAGTCATCTGCGGACGATGGGTTAGTTCCAGGAAAGGGAGATGATGTGCAGCTTTTTACGAATGACTTTGAGACAAGGGACCTGCCGACAGAAAACATCTTGCGCTGGGGGTGTGCGCTAGGAACGTACGCGCAGCTGAACAAACCAGCTGCTGTTATGAAGTGTTTAACGATGGATAACCTAGTCCCACAGATAATAAGACGCGTCCCTGTCTTTTTATTTTTTCACTTCATTCTTTACGAAGATGAGAAATAGAAAAATAGATGAGTTTTATTTTTAAAAAAGCATCTCTCGCACGCTTTTTTCCGTTGTGGCAGCGGTGGGATTCGAACCCACGCCACCGAAGTGACTGGTGCCTTAAACCAGCGCCTTAGACCGCTCGGCCACCCCAC
>JXXA01006734.1:0-22978 GCA_000956255.1 Anopheles punctulatus
ATAAAACTGCAACAATAACATTTATAGCTTCCTTGTATGATTTGCTATAACGTCAAACAAAGAATTAGTTTACTACGTAGTAACACCACATTTCTTGGGCACCACAGTTCTATTTCGCTCAAACGTAGTGTTCCAAATATGTGTCTTGTTTTTGTAAATGTACCACACGCATCGTAAACACCGGAAAATCGGTGCCTGATGGAGACGCTGTGGAAGAGAGCACCCAGTGACAGGTTACGGTAATTATGGTACGAGGAAGCGCTCGTTTCGTTTGCGGATTGGTATAAAAATAGTTCCGCGCGTCTGCATCTGCTGCGTGCGGTTTGTACTTGAACCGTAAGCGCACGGTGTTTGAGGAGACGCACAGTCAAGGTTGAGACTTGACAGTGTTTGAGCAGGTTATCAAACCGTTCGCTTGTAAACAGCGAAAGCGTCAACTCACCGGCCCCAAACCCTTGACGGAGAAGTCGTTGGTGGCGAACGTTGCTTATCGCGTGTCATCTCGTACGGGAGCCAGGTGTACCGAGGGCCGTCTGTGTGCATCCGGAACCCGAACGGCTTTCGGTTTCGTTCGAATCTTGTTTCTTCGCTTCGCTGCACATTGTGCTGACGATTTGATCGTGTGATCTTTCATGTAGAAATCTGTTCAGGCACCTGATACGGGCGATTGAGCTGAAACTGTCATTGGTAGGTGTGGCATTTGCGGCTGGGAAATAGTTTATTAGAAATTATGGGAGAAAGATAGAAGATGACGCTGCTGTCAGTCGACCGTTGCGATCGAAGATGGCTTTGTTCCAAATGTTTTTCGGTAGATTTATGACTTTTTTTCCGCAAATGTTTTGTGAAGTGAATTTCATCCGCATCATGCTTTTTCTAATTACGTTTGTTTTGCTGTTTTCGTTTCAGGTTACAAGACATTCCAGGTCCACCGTCGATTATTACGCTGGTGGACAGTCAGCACAATGAGCTGAAAAATATCGAGAGCAAGTTGGAGGAGAACCTAGCGGAAGCGTTGAAGAATTTGTCCCACAATAACGTACATGCGCCACAGTCAGCGGTCCCGCTGGTGGATGACGTTCGGCAACAGTTGGGTGCAGGTGGTAGTGGCAGCTCCTTTGAAGATCCCAACAATGGAACGGCGGAAACCGAAAGCCTGGACCGATCCAGCGAGGTGCAGTCGGATGGGAACGGGCAGCCGATACTGGTGATGGCCCCGATGGACGATGGACCGACGAGACCGGATACACCCGCTGCTCCCATCGAAGCACCGAGCGAAGAACGGATCGACGTAAGCGTGCCACTGAAACCGCTCGAGGTGAACCTAACCGAGGAGAACCCGATGCCGGTGTTCAGCGAGTGGGCCCAGAAGCAGATGGCGGAGGCGGAGAAGAAGCTGGGCGAAGGGGTAAACGCGTCCGCCATGAAGAAGGGCACGAAGCCGGCCGGCAGTAAGGCGGGCAGCGGCACCATGAAGCTGCGGGCGAAAAATTATGCTGCGCCCGAATGCGGGGCGAAGATTATTGCCTCCAATCCGGAGGCGCAAAGCACGGGCTCCGTGCTGACCGCACCGAAGGACGAGTATCTGCTGAATCCGTGCACCAGCAAGATCTGGTTCGTGGTGGAGCTGTGCGAACCGGTTCAGGCCGAGCGCATCGAGCTGGCAAACTTCGAGCTGTTTTCATCCTCCCCGAGGGAGTTCACCGTGTCGGTGAGCAATCGCTTTCCGACGCGCGATTGGGCGAACGTGGGTCAGTTTACGGCGCGGGACGAGCGGGACGTGCAGAGCTTTCTGCTGCATCCGCACCTGTTCGGGAAGTTTGTGCGGGTGGAGATTCTGTCGCACTACAACCAGGAGCACTTCTGTCCGGTTTCGCTGTTCCGCGTGTACGGCACGTCCGAGTTTGAAGCGTTCGAAACGGACAACACACCGTTGCCACCAGAGGATGATGATGATGACGTCGACGAAGAGGAAGCGATTGTGCTGGACGGATTGAACGGTGTGGAGCATAAAAAAGCGGAAGCTGATAAGCGGAAGCCTACCGATGAAGAAGCTGCTGTTGGTGGTGGAGACGAAGGCATGGTTGCCGTAGGTGGAAACGATGCGGAGGTGATTGGCAAACGGCGCGACGACACTACCGGCAGCGTCCGAAAGGGCGGCAAGAACCCGAACAACATCCTCAAGACGGCCGGGGAAGCGGTGATGAACATGGTTAAGAAGGCGGCCGAAGCGCTCGGTAAAAGTGGGAACGATAGTAACGATTCCTCCGCGAGCGTCGGCGATCCCGTTGCCGTGACGGACGTACCGACGCCACCGTCGGCACCGTCGTCGTCCTGTGTTACACTAGCTTATACGATACGTTGCGTTAACTGCACCGACCATTTTCGGGCTCGGCTCGAGCTCTTGATGAATTGCAAACACAATCTTCTCACTAGTCTACTAGGGGTGCCACGAATCGAGCGTTCGTTCGATTTCGCCCAGCATTTTGTATGTGCCAACGTACTAGGATTTAACTTACCGCGGTCGTCGAGCGGCGGTGCGGTGAAGGTGTTACCGCACGGCTGCCTAAACATGCGCCACAGTGTGCTCAATCTGCTGCCCGATGAGTTGGTGGCCGGTCTCTGCAATACGATCGCGTTCGATCTGAAGCTAATTGCGTTGGCGACCGCTCCGACTGTCGATGAAATTGGTGGTGGCGAAGTAATGACGGTGGATCAGGGCGCTCCAGCGTCAGAACAATCGCATGGAGCTGAGAACCATTCGCACTATCAACAGCAAGAGGATTTGGAGAAGCCGAATGTCGAGCAGGTGCTGCAGCAGCAGCAGCACCAGGATGTGTCTGTACATTCCACCCAAAACGGTGGCGAAACGGAAGGAAATGTTCCTCAAGAAGTATCGCCTCCGGATGACGTGTCTGAGGACACCGACCGAACAGTGTCTGGCGGTGTGGACGAACCCAAAGAGGATGTGAATATGTACAATATCGCTACGGAACGTTCGCCCCCGGTGCATGTTGATTCGGAGCAAGTGGAAGTACCTTCAGCTACTGAAACGTCTAGGGAACAGGAGCAGCAACAGCAGGAAGCAAAAGAAAAGGACGATTATGGCCACAATCACCACTGGGAAACGATTGACGACGGTAGTATGCTGATGGTCGGTGGTACGGCACCTTCCGGAAGCGGTGCAACACCGAGCGGGCCGGCTGCAACCATTCCCACCGGGATGGGAACGGGTCAGCAGAGAGTGCAACCGGAAAGCGTGTTTTTGCGGTTGTCAAACCGAATAAAGGTTGGTAGTTTTGTTTTGCCAATATATTCAAAAATTATGTCAAGCTGTTGCTATTCGGCTCGCTTTAGATGTTTCCTGTAGCAAATTTCATTTTTGGATTATTTTTGTGTATATAAAAGCTACGGACAAGCACTTCAGTACTTCATTAAATTTGTCAGTTACATGATTTATAAACGTCGCGTCTAAGCTTAGCAACAGTTTTGATGTAAACTCTGGATAGAAAATCAGTTTTTTTAAATTCCATCAACCATGTTTTCATGAATTGAATATTTTTCGAGTAATTTCTATTTCGATGAATATGAATGATAAATGTATCGTAATTTCCTTCTCGTATTTCTTTTAGGCTCTCGAACGCAACATGAGCCTCTCGGGGCAGTATCTGGAAGAGCTGAGTCGTCGCTACCGCAAGCAGGTGGAAGAGCTGCAACACTCGTACGTCAAAACGCTGCATGAGATCCACGATCAGAACCAGCGCATGCACGAAAGCGAACAAAAGCTGCGTGAAGTGAACGAACGGTTACGCGTGGATCTGGCCGCATTCCAAGCCACCGTTACCGACTGGCGAAATATCGCCCTGGCTGTGATGCTAGTGATTGTGCTGATGTTGCTGATCCTGCTCATTTTAGTGCTTCGTCTGGTGGGTGGTGGAAAACATTCGTCAGCGGATGGACGTACGGTGGTTCACCACCACCAGCAGTTACCGGCTCCCCTGCCACAAAGCGTGATCGATCGCGAATTGGCTCAGGTCGGTGCGGACGCCAAACCGCTCCGCGGTCGAATGTTGCGCCGGAAATCGATCGACGGTATGCCGGTGGGTGGTAGCGTCGATGTGGGAAGTAGCGGTGTCATTATAGCGACGGCGGAAACGTCGAACGCGGCGATCGGCATGTCACCGGCACGGTTGCGCAAGAAGAGACCGAGCGAGGAGGCGCTAAACATAAGCGGCACGTACGTGAACCTGCTGATCGACGACGGGGAACTATCGCGATCGCCACCGGTGGTTTTGGAGAGGAAGAAATCGAAACAAAAGCAGCGGAAAGTGTCCGCACCATCGATGATGGGTGCGGTTGCGAGCAGTTCGACACCGTTGACCGGTAGTAATAGTGGTGGTGGAGGGTTGAGCTATGAGTCGACCACGAGGCGATCCATATCGATGATCGAACCGCAGGAGCAGCGTTGGCGGACGAATGGGATCGATCGGGAGCCAACGTCCGAGCAGGAAAGCAGTGGTCGTATCGATGAGTTGCCATATCTGGAGGATAACGATGAGTTCATCATACCGACGGCGAGTGATTTATCGTACGATGAGTACGTGCCCGGATCGAACGGTGGTTCCACGGTGAACTCATCAGGCACGACACCGAATGATCTGGTGAATGGCATCGTGCTGAAGAATGGAACAGCCACATCGCTCGACGACGTTCCGGACGGTGTGGAGCCGATTAAGACGAACCCACCGACGAAAGCATCCCGGCGCCTTTCGTCGCCAGCATTTTTCAAAACCTCACTGCTGCGGTCGAGTCTTGGATCGAAGAAACGCTCGGCAAAGAAAGCCTCCAACAACAGTAGTAGCGGCAGTAGCAGCAACAACACTAGCAGTAATAGCAGTAATAGTTCTAACGTAAGCAACGTGCCCCGGGACGCCGTCGCGGGCGGTGATGCCGGAATCAGTGGGAGTATGCAGTGGTACCATCGAATGCTTTCGTCCACGCCGTCATCGCCATCTAGTCTACAGGCGAAAGTTTCCCCCGACGGCGCCAAACAGCAGCGCCAAAGGATAGGGAAAGCCAAATCAGCCAGTCCCACCGATGCATCGGCAAGGGAGGTGGCAGCTGAAGTACCAGCGAACCTGTCGGTTTCGTTTAATGGCGACCTGCCGGCAACGGTGAACGGTGACGGCCTGGAGCGAAAATCAAGTCGTGGTAGTATACGACGACTCTTCCGGAAGGTGTTTTAGAGAGCCAAACGGGGAGGAAAACGTGGCACTACCGCTCGAGATGTTTATGCTTATTATTGACCAGTTCGCTAAGCTATAGGGTACGGACTAATAACGAGTTAATAGTGCGATACTGAGAAGATTATTTGAGTGCTCTGCATGCTTTACGGTCACATGAACATATTTGACTAATGAAATAAGCATTTTGCTGCGTGTATTCCATCGGAATTGGGACGATCGGGAAGTAGTGCTTATAAAAAAATATGCAATCTTCGTAACAAATGACCTAACTCTAGCTAACTGTTCACATTTTCCGATCGATGTTAACTCCTTATTAGTCTGAACTTCTTGAGCTTTGCGTGCTGGCAACCAGACTGACAACGCGCGCCCCATTTCCGACGCAGCAATAGTTACGGAACGTTCCAAAAATGCTTGCGGAGCGGAGCGGTGGGTGTGTATGTTTTCGAAACAAAAACAAAAAATACTAAAGCTACCAGTAAAACTGGCTTCTTACAGAGAACGGCCAAACGATTGATTGTTAAGCAACTGGGTTTAGACTGTGGTAGCATAGTTCTCGTAGTTGTGCGTAGCGTATTGTGCGCGTTAGTTTCAAATACCAGCAAAGTTAAGGAATCCGCGCGTAATCGGTTCCTGCATATTGTTCCTTTTCGTTTCTCACTGTGTAATGTGTCACTACTGATTCTGATCGCCGTGCGTCGTGTTTCGGATGATAGTTGTCTCGTTTAAGTTAGATGTCCCTGTGTATGTATATGTGTGTGTCTGTATAGTGAAAAACATAATAGGTTTTACTCGTAGGAATTATTAAATACGTAACAAAACCGTGTCGTTTCACAAATCTGTAGCTGTGTCCCATGCCAGTGGGACTAATGGATAAAATGGTAACGATGCAATTATGAAGCCAATAGTGTGTTGTTTGCTAGTTCCAAAACAGCATTGTCAGTAGGATTACTATTTTAAGTACACCAAGCCCGGTTCTACCCGGTGATTCTATCTGTCCGTCGTCTCGTTGCCATTTTCGTTGAGGAACGGTTCCGTGTTGTTCGTGTGTCTTGTGCTTCGCCCTAGGCGTGCGTTTCGAAATTGATGTTGAAGATTCTTAGCCTGTAGAACGGGAAACGAGGGAAATTTTGAACCAACACCGCGAACCGATGGGGGCCAGTATTTGATGCGCGCTTTGTTGTAACCTCCCCAATGCATTTGAAATTATGTTTCGGCCACAACTCTGCACGTTAACTTTTGTTTTCGGATGACCAAAAATTAGTGTTACCAATTTATTAAGCCAAACAAAACAGCAACACTACTAGACACAGTGTGTATGGCACGCCCTTAGGACGGTAAGAGAGAGAGAGAGAGAGAGAGGGTACACGATGTGCGAGCAGCATGTTTGAAACATTTGTGCACCATCATGTCCCGTATGTATCCAACACCATAATCGCGGTCGTAGACGTTAAATGAGGTTTTAAAATTGCAAACATACTTGGAGTGAAATTCCGCTCAGATGAACAGTACTCGCAGCAAGTACTTTCACGTCAACATTGAATAGCGAAAATCGGATACGGAGATGCGATTAGATAAATCCTACCGGTTGGAAGCGTTCGCAAGTAGAGGAGAAAATAAATTATTTTGTTATCGATAGTAGTCACATACGCCAGTTCAAAGTAATGGTTTACGTCTTGTGCTATGAAAGAAAGAAAACTGTACTAAAAAGAGATCGGAATGATGGGAAGAAATCGGACTACTGTCGTACTATTTTATAAAACAATTGTTTATTTCACCTAGATCTTGAGGGCAGTGATGAAGTCACTCAAGTCGACCAGCTCCTGCTGGTGGGTAAGTTTCTCCTTCCGCGCCAGCTTGTTTACGTCATCTGCCGCGACGCGCAGCATCTCCTGCCACCTGCTCGCATCCTTCAATCGTTCGTTGTCGCTGCAGTAGAAAATTTCGTTCACATCCTCGTCGAGCTGGTAGGAAAGCACGTAACGGAACGCTTGCTTAAGTGTCTGCACTGTCGTCTGCCGGAGACTATCGTTACGGCAGACTAGATTCAGCACGAACAGCCCGGTGGTGCCGACGAGCTGTCGAACGTTCGTTAGGACGTTTCGTTCGACAAAGGCGGCCGGTGGACAGCTCATACCCACGGTCGGATCCTTGCTGTCGACGTCGAACAGAAGCGCCGAATAGTGAGCACCACGCGATACCTCTTCCGCGAGGAACTGAATGCCATCGGATATGACTACTCGCAAACGTTTGTCCAGCGTTAGGCCGAAGTATTTCACTGCGATCTGTTCGATTTCCGGATCGATTTCCACTGCAGTGATGGTGGTTGTTTTGAGACATTCGCGGATGAACGTGCAGAGTCCACCGCCACCGAGACCGACGACGGCAACGGGGCAAGCTGGAGCTGCTGGGGACACATTCACCGCCAACCGTACGCCAACCGTCATGAAGAGATGATGCTGACAGGCAAGGTAGCCCGGATCGATCACTTTCTGCGGTGCCCGGCTGCCACGCACACGGGCCATCTTGAGAGCCGCTTCCGATTGGACGACGGATTGATTGGCGAGAAAAACGAGCCGTCGGAACAGGCGCCCATTGTCGCCGGTGATTTCCTCGACGACATATTCACCGGAAAGGGTGCTGCTTCCCGTGTGGATCGTTTCCCGGCGACCCACCTCGGCACCGATGGAAAGGAAGGGGATGGACGTGCCTTGCAGTCCGCTCGGTGCGAGCGATTTAACACTGTCCGCTAGTTCCTCTTTGACCGCTTCCAGATCGGTGTACGTGTGGCCCCGGTGAAGTGTTACGATTGCGAGCCGATCGAACTTGGCCGACTCCTGCAACTTCTGCCGACCGGCTGGCGTTGCGAAGAGCCATTCCGTTTCACGGCCCTGCGGTACGATAAACGCGGCATACTTGCCGTTTCCTCGCTTCGGAGTTTGATCTAGCACGTGAATCGTGTAGCGTGGTTCACTTTTCACACTCGGATGAAACAGATCGATTGAAACCTCCGCCTGGCCGGCAATACTGCCCTTCGCCAGTCCATTGCACACCATGGCCGCTTTTTGGGCGCTAGCGACCGCCGCCTGGATGTCCTCAGCCCGTTGCACTCGCTCGATCTGATCACCTGCCAAGCACAGTTCCAGCACGCGCATCGGAAGGTTCTTAAACTTTGTCGCGACGATCGCAAAGACCACCATGGAGGACCCGTCATCCGAGTTTCCGCGGCCCGCATCCGAACAGCGCACAACACGCAGCATAAAATCGGCCGCCGGGAAGTGGTCCAACACTTCCTGCAGAATGTGTGCTTGCAGCAGGGAAATGCAAACGTATCGACCGGCCGTACGCAGCACGCGACAAATTTCTGCAAAATATTTACGCACCGTCGCTACGACCGGCGCTGACTGGTCGGTGTACAGGGCGTCCAGTGTGCCCTTGTCCAGCACGACGGAAAAACTCTCGTCCGGGAAAGACATGGCGGTCGCGTCCATCTCGCGCCAGATCATTTCCGGACGGGTGGTGCGGTTTGCTTCCTGCATCTGCTTTACGACCACTGGTGAAATATCGATATTGGTGATTTTCCTGGTAACGAGAGGCATGATAAGGCGATGTGGCTAACAAGTGAGAAAATGTTTGATTGTAACTTACCTGAAGCCAACGTCGTACATGTCCACGCTTAGCTTAGAGTTACCGCACCCGACGACGAGTATTTCATCTCGCGGCTTTATGTACTTGTGCAGCTGACCGCACAACTCCGGATATTCGCCGTACCATTCGAACGCTTGGTTACCTCGCTTACGGAAGAAGCTGTTCCAGTACTCGGTCGAACCGAAGTCGGTCGTACTTTTCGGGAGCAGATTCATCCCGCTAGATGTTGTGATAAATTTTATACACTATTTCACTGCTATATTTCACTGCGGCATTTTCTGACACGTGTTTTGGATGAATTGAATGTTTGTTTACATTTTTTGCCGAAATATACTTCGTTTGTTGTGACATGCTTCAAGCGCCCATGTTTATTGTAGTAGGGTTAATGCTGCAGATGGATTCATTTTAAGCTGGATTGAGTTCTTGGTAGCATAACAATAATTGGCTTGATTTTAGTACAACATTTTAATACAATATATTGGGGTGTAATATATAAAACTAACAGATTTTTGCAAACTAACTAACTACGACATGAATGTTATTTGCAGCTATGGCTAAACAATGGTTTAAAACAAAACAAAATGTTGGTACTTTGCACTAAAACATGTACTAAAACGACATCATTAATTTTCCACAGCAAAACATGTTCTTCCATAATTACTACTACAGGATGGCACTAAAGGTTCTTCCTCAGCTATAGAAACTTTAATATTTCTTATTGATTAATATCGTTAAACATGAACAACCAAATGAATCATTAATTTTACACACATGCTCTGAAATTAATGTTGTAAAATATAACCGATTTCTTTCAATCTTTCATATACGACACAGTTGTGGTTTTAATCACTGGAAAATGAAAAAAACATATTTTATTTCGCGTAAAAAATCATCTTCCCCTCCAGTTTGCTCTACAGCACACCGAAACACTGCTGCTCACCTACCGCCGAAAAAGGGAATTTCCAGGCTCCAAACTGTTGCACCATACACGCCCCACACCGAAATGAAGTGGTGCAGGGATTTTGAGGATGTTTTTATGTTGTTTATTTACTTCCGTTATCGTGATGTACTGCGTTTTGGTTGCATTTTTTAAATTTCATTTAGCTTAATACTTACGACAAAGTCTAAAACTGTTCCTCAAACGTGCTTATGATTTTATTTAGAAGATTTTTTTATGTTTGACCGCTTCGCTCGTGTCTACTTACTCGGTACGCTCGTGCCAGTGACAATCAGAACACAAACATATATGTATCATCTTAACAAAGGTGTGTAGTTTAACAACTTACATTTCTGAAATACTTTTTTTGTTGTTGTTCTTTTAGTTGACATACTTCCTTGTGCTTTTCATTGCCTCCTGTTTACATCTGTTCTAGCTTGTGTGTCTACGCGTTGTTGCCTTGCGAATACTTTATCTTACTCAGTTTCCATCGTTGGCCGTTCATGTGACGTTGATTGAAGTGCGTTGAAGTTACGTTATACTTCTTGCTTCCACTGTCCCTTGCATATGGCATCACCTTCTTGGCATGAAGTTACTTAGTTACAGTTACGATTTTCTCTTTGATTGTTTGCGATTTTACCGGCTGCCGGTAGTCCGTTCTCTAACTCGTCGTTCATTAGAAAATATACTCTTGCTACGTGTAGACTGCGCTGAAGTGAGTTCGTTTACAATTTGGATGCTGCTTTCAGTGTCCTTTCGTCGGATTTATACCATTTTGGTAATTGGCTACATACACCGAGATACTGTGCTTGTTCGAAATTGTATCAAAAACTGCCAAATACGAGTTGTCTACAAATTTTATTTTTACAAAAAAGCCATTTTGTTGACAAAATCATTAAAAAAATACTATTTGGAGTTGATTGTGATTATGATGAGCCGATACATGTTGCTTCATAACATGTATTGCATCATAATGCAATAAAAACTAGATCAGATCGATCAAGCGTCTCTTCAACAGAAGTTGGGCCCTAGTAATTTCCACGATGCTTTCAATCGATCTAACCACCTATTGTGGTCTGAAGTATGATAACACTAACAACAGTTAACTCAAGATTGTTTCCTCTAAAATTAAACAAAAATGACTAGAAAATTTAATGAAAAAATCGAATGAACGCCGAAACTATCTTATGAAGGCCCTTGATCGATCTTATCTTAGCTTTGGTTAGTTTGAAAAAATAATCTTAACCCAAATAATAGTGTTGTGATAAATGCAACGTTTGATCTCCGCCACAGGGAGAACCTGTAACACGCGATCCGGTTAGAGCTGTCGGTACTATTGTTTGCGTTTGCTTGTGGATGCCTTCCGATCGTGTCCGAGGAGAGCGGGATGTGTGGGTTCTGGTGAATCCTGCTCACCGCCGCCTCCTTCAAACCCCTTCCGGCATGTGGTATAGATATATGTTACGGATCCATTCTATTGTAGTGTGTGCACCATTTAAGTTATCTGCTATCTGTTATCTGTTAATTATGGTTAAAATCTCGGTATCGAAGCGCATGATCGGTACGGTTTGCGCCAACCCGTCTTGCCCGTCACACCATCTTGCGACTGCCATCGGTCGTTTGACAGGTTGTACATGTTAGTGGACTGTGGATGTCACGTGTGTATACTATCTGTTTGAATGCTCCGGTTGTAGATATTACTATTGAACTATTAACTATGTGAATCGTTATACTGTTGAGCTGGTTATATTGCATGGTGCGTGGTGGAGAACGTAAGACTGCATTCGGTTCTGTTTTTACACTGCGTTGTGCTGAGCTGTAGCTGCCAGCATTTGCTTAAGTACTCCGGTTCTATTGTATGCCACCATTTTGGACAAATGGCGATCGAGTCTGCGATTGATCCACCCCTGGTTTGGTGCTCGTGCCCAGATTTGTCTCCAATCCGATGATTTGCCAGAGAGAGAGAGAGAGTTGAGCAACTGCGTGCAATTCACTAGGTCAAATTAGCGGCTTAGTATCCGATCCGAAGCACGCCCACCAAAAAGGGGAATACCAAAAGGATGCCATCGGCTGTCTGCTGCGATTTTGACGGGCGATTTTCAAACGCGATGTACTTCCATTTGGCCATCGATGGCGGTGTGGTTGGGAAAGAATAAGTCTATTTCATACTGCGAGTATTGAATACTGCTGCGAGTGCGTGCTTGTTGGGGGGGTGGTTGATTGAGTTGCGGCAAATGGCTATTTCTTAGGTAATGTAATGTGTAATAATTGTTACTGGTTTCTGCTTACAAACTATTGGCGATCCGGTACGACCGATGGCAGTAGCGACGGATGACAGTGGCACCGGTAAAATCGACGTGGGCACATACATTACCGATCGCGCCGACTGATTTGATCGGTTGGGAATATTGTGATTGTGATCGTGGTGCAATAGTGGCTGTGTTACCGGCTGTCGACCAGAATTGCGTGCGCCTCCCAATTGTTTGTGTGTGTGTGTTTCGGGTTTTGAACGAACGAAATCGGACCTGTCACGAATAAGTGCGAACGATAGAAAGGGGGGTTTGGTTTACTGGGTTACATTTAACTATAGACTTGTGCTCGTGCCAGTGTCGCACCACCAGCCATACACACTACACTTACACGCACGTATAAGAACATTATAGACACCACAATTTTGACTATCCCTTTCACACGTGCAGGTTACGTACGCGGAGTAATAAAAGGAAAGATACGGCTGCTGTAAGTTTGACAGATCCCTCCCGGTTTTTGGCACCTGCTCCTGGCGTGGGCGATTGACACGTGGTGACGTTACGAGCTAATGCACGAAGGGTTGCGAAACTTGCCGCAGGCTTTCTTTCGCAGTGATTGCCACTAGCTAGTAGGTAAACGCTTGCTATACACCTCACCTGCATCGTGCGCATCGTACACTCGCACACAGCTGCCAGAGGTAAGGGAAGAAAAGAAAACAACCTGTACACGTCCCATCGGACAACAACATTTACACTGAATCACTTGCGCAGCAGCACATCGATCGCACGCTTCCCGTTCGCGTTCCGCAGCTCGTTGTCGACGCGCTTCCGCAGGAGGTTGTAGATGTCCACGTACTGGTACTCGGCCGCCAGATGGAGCGCACTGTTACCACGCGCGTCCGTGTGGTTAAGCGGTAGTTTGGGAAGTTTCAGCACCTCCCGCACGACGGCAACGTTGCGAGAAAATACGGCATAATGGAGCGGTGATCGCCGCTCGTGATCGAAGAGATCGCGCTCGAGAGGGAGAACACCCGCCCGGAGGATGGTTTGGACGATGGTGAGGTTGCGGTTGCAGATGGCCGTGTGAAGGATGGACTGCCCGTTGGCGGAGGGGATGGTGGCGTTCGCACCGTGACCGAGCAGATAGCCAAAGATCGGCTGGTGGCCCGTTTGGGCGCTGATGTGCAGCGCCGTGAAGCCTTCCTTGTTCCGGGCGTCCAGCGTGAGACCGTGCTCGCGGTGCAGCTTCACACAGTACTGGACGATCTCGAGAGCCCCGCGCAGTACGGCCAGATGGAGGACGGAGTTGTCGGTGTTCGCTTCGATCGCGCCGAGAAAGCGGCCGAGTGTGGCGGCGTGATTGTTGACGAAGTACTGCAGCGCATCGAGCCGGTTGTTCATGGCGGCGATCGAGAGCACGTTGTGGCCGAACTGGTTGCAGTGCTCCACGTCCGCACCGTGCCGGACCAGCAGATCGAACGTGGCGAGCGGTGCGTGCGAGAGCGCATGGAACAGAGGCGTCGAGCCGATCGTGTCTTTCGTGTTCACATCGAACAGCCCGCTCTCGAGCAGGTACTCCAGTACCCGGTTGTAGCCTTCGCGGGCCGCACAGAAGAAGAGTTGGTGCGGATGTGGGTGCTGCAGTTGGTGGTGCTTCACTCCACGGTGGACAGGGGACAGCGCAGCCAACGTCCTGCCGATCGTATCGATCGAAGCTCCCTTCTGCAGCAGTAGATTGGCGATGTCGATCGATTGCTTTCTGATGGCGATCGCCAGCACGGCATCTAGCTCCGTCCGGCTGTGGACCGGTGCCGTGCCGTCGGAGACCTGATCCAGTAGGGTTCTCACAATCGCCGTACTGCGATTGCTGACCGCCAGCTGGAGCGGTGTCCAACCCTCACTGTTTGCAATCGTCGGATTGGCACCGTGTTTCAGCAGGATCCTTACGCGCTCCGGTTCACTGCAGAGGCAAGCGAGATGAAGCGGCGTCGTACGAAATCTTCGGCTCGCCACGTCCACATCGTACAGCTGCAGGAATCGTTCCATCGCGCGCTCGTCCTGTGCGTGATGGAGCGGTGTGAAGCAATCGCCGTACGAATCTGCCGGACCGATCGAGTAGTCGAACCGCTTCGTCACCCGCAGTAAGTCATCCAGGATGGTCCGGTCGGTGAGCGCTTCCGGTAGCGCCAACGCTTCCACCCGCTGTCCACTGCGCAGTAAAGTCCGAACGATCTTCCTCTGCTCACTGGCGAGCGCGAGCTCGAGCGCGCTTTTACCGTGCGAGTTCTTCAGCGCAATGCGTGCACCGTGTCGCAGCAGTAACCGCACCGTTTGCACACAGCCACGCTCAACGGCAAAATGTAGCGCACTGTTACCGTTCCCGTCGCGCAACTGCACGTTGGCACCCTGCTCGAGGAGCAACCGTGCCACGTCCGGGTATCCCTTCCGGGCGGCTATCTGCAGCGGTGTCAGACCCTGTCCGACGGCGTCCTTGCGATTGACGTTGCTCTTCACCTTCCGATCGCTTTCGAGCAGGAAGCGTAGCACGTTCAGCCGCCGGAAGCTGACCGCCTTCGGGTAGAGCGCACCGTACTCGACCGCGTCGTTGGCGAGCATGTACTCGACCAGCTCCTCGTTGGAGTCGTCGCAGTACTGCAGGAAGAGGTCGACACACGCGCCGGCAATCTTGGCGCTCAGCAGTTCGTTGTTTTTGAGAAACTCGATCGCGTCCTGGTCGTTGTTGAGGAAGATCCACGAGTACTGGGTGTAGCCGCGCTCGCCGTTCGTGTACCACCGGGCGCCGGCGTTCGTGAGCGCCTTCACCATCTCCACGTTGCTCAGCTTGCAGGCCACATCGAGCGGCGTTTGGCCGCAGACGTCGCGTTGGTTCAGATCGTGGCACTGGTCGAGCAGCAGGTTGAGCAGCTCCACGTTCCCGGAGAGCACGGCGTAGTGCAGGATCTCCGCGTTGCTGTCCGCGTTCACGTCGTAGTCCGGGTGCGTTTCCAGGAAGCTGGCGAACAGCTGATCGAAGTTGAACACCATCGGGATGGCGTCGATCTGCGCGTACCCGAAGTCGGCCACTATCTTGTACAGGATGTCTTCGTCGTTGCTCAGCACGGCCAGGCTGTAGCAGAACTCGACGCGCGCGGGAACATCCAGCAGAACGTCGTGCAGCGGTCGGCCGCACGGTAGCGAGCGTACGCACTCCATCAGGTAGGACAGAGTCTTCAGGAACTCGTCCACCTTGCCAAGGTCCAGCAGATGGCCGAGCAGCATACAGCTCTGATGCTGTATCAGATGATCGACGATGCCGTAGTTCAGGTGGTTGCGCCCCAGCAGATAGGCCTCCTTTCGGATCGTATCGCGAATCTCCGCACAGCTCCGGTACCGGAGGCCACCGAGCGTGTCCTCCTGGTGCCGCAGCAGGGCCAGCTTCTCGCCAAACTCCCACCGATGCCGGTCGTAGATCTCCGAGATGATGTTCTTCGACAGCTTGATCACGCTGAGCGCATTCAGCAGGATCGTTTTCGGTCCCGTGTGCGGGATGAGCGTCTCGTACGTGACGTGTCCGTGGGCGAGGTAGTTGCGCAGATTGCGCCCGGTCAGCACGGGCAGATAGTTGCAGAGGCTCTCCCGATTGTCCGCCAGCTTCGCCGACAGTGCGCTGGTCGCCTCGAGCATGAGCATCTCGAACGCGATCTCATCCACCCGCTCGAACGGCTTCATGTTCATGTTTTGATCGAGAAAGAGCTTCTGCAGCTGGGCCACCTTTTCCTCCGTTTCGCGCTCCTCTTCGCGGCGCAGATCGGCCAGCAGGTTGGCGGTGTACATGATCCGGTGCCGGCGTAGCAGCTGCCGCAGCAGATCGTACCGTTTTTCGGGATGATCGCGCAGCTTGCAGAAGACGGGATCGGTGACGAGATGCGACAGACGCTGGCCGGTGGCTTCTTCGAGGCGTTTCAGCAGCTGGGAGCTATCACTGCCGGTAAGGTGTACGGTGACGGGACTGGAGGAGCACTGGCCCATCCCCGACCGTTGGATGATCGTTCTGTCGATGGTGTACAACGTGCGGCACACTAACAGCGCTATCCGTCGTTCCAGTTCACCTCTAGCGCGAAGCTCCGGTAGCTCGTTGTAAAAGTACGCCAGTACGGCGTCGCGAAGATGCACCAGAAACGGTCGATCGATCGTGCGCCGCTGCTGGAGCACCTTCAAATGGGAGCGGAAGATGTGACGGATTTTCTCGTAGCTATGGTTCGATTTGATCTTCGATATTACACCATCCACCAGCAGGATCGTGTTGCTGAACTGAGGATGAAGCAGCTTGTAGCTTTCTACTTCCTTCGCGATCGTCGCTCGTATCCGGAGCATGTGCTCGTTGGTGGGAACTCCCGCCGCCACATACTCCTCCTCGATCGCCTCCACCAGGCACGAGATCTCCAGCAGGGTGAACGGAGCCGACTCCAGCTCTTGGCCCGGCTCGATCGGGCTGTGGCGAAAAAGGTACGCATAGTACGACTTGATCTCCTCGAGGCTTTTGCTGTCGTAAAGCCGATTGATGAGCGTTTTGATCGCCATTATGTGGTGCAGATTGCGAGCGGCTCGGAACAGCTGGCGGAGGAGTTTAAGGTTTCGGTGCAGTTCTTCGCAGTCCAGACTGTCGTCGCTGATGTGCAGGTGGTTTGGCTGGGTGCCCGCGGGCGGACAATGACCGGTAAGGCTCGCCAGCAGATCGCTTCCCCGTCGGTAGTGCAGGAGACAGTCCCGGATGCGGGCATCGTTCAGTATTCGCTGTGGCGTCAGCACGTTCACGAAGCTCTCGGCGTGCCGGGTGAGGGTCGGCGTGTCGCGCCCGTGCCGGATCGTCTCACAGACCACCTGCACCACACGCTTCACGGCGAGCGTTTTAATCTCCCGATCGCTCGACCAGTCCAGTTCCGATACGGAGTCGATGTAGCCGAGCGCACGGTTGATCGCGTGAAGTTCGCGCATGTGCCGATAGCTTTTCGTCAGCTTGCGAAACACTTTACGATTCTTGTCGGACACTTTCGGCGGGCTGGTGCGCAGATAGTAGCGGTAGCCGATCGCTTCCGCTTCCGCCCGTCGCCGGGCGTCCTCGGGGAGCAGTTGATCGCGCACGATTTTGCGCTGCTGCGTGAGCAAATTCTGTTCGGTGAGTTCCCACGGTTGCTGCTCGCCGGCGGCTGCGATGAAATCCGGATGTTCCCGCGTTCGCTGACGCTCCATCCACAGGTCGTGCAGCCGGGCGCGATAGTTGGCTTGCTCGGGCTGATTGCCGTCGACGACGCCAGCGACGACGTAATGGCAGAACATTAGCTCGCGGTTTCGCTCGCACGTCCAGCGGAACTTTGGGCGGGCTTTGGGGCTTTGCTTCGCGGTGCAGGCGAAAGCTATGGGTTTCGACGGAGCGGGCTTATCGGACGAACTGCTTTCTTCTTCGGGCGATGCTGAGGCGACCGATGTGTGGCGGATACGGTAGGTAACGTTTCCCGGCAGGGTGAGAATCTTCTTCAGCTCGCTGGCTAGCGCCTCCAGATAGAGTAGCAGCCTCCGTTTATCTACCAGCAACTTGTAGATGTCGTATCGGGGAGGATTCTTCCAGATGTGCAGAAAAATGCCTGAAACGAAAAAGAGCAAAGCGGTGCAATGAGTAGAGCGTATAGTATAATGAAGTGAATTTTTAAAACAAAATTTAGAGTGTGTTTGCATGCTTAAAAACGGATTAAAAATGTAATATATTGTGAGTTCCTCAAAGCATGCATACATTTTATTACACCACAATCGTATGACCGTTGGATGAAAGGGAGTTTCTAGTAAATGCAAGTTGCCCGAAAGGGTTTGTACGGTTTAAAAATGGTAATTGTGAAATGGAAAATGAAGTACATTCCGGCGCGCCAAAAACAGCTTGACTGCTGGAGTCAAAACTTGCGGATAGGTAAAACCCGGTTTGGAAAGACCCGAATAAATCCAAAGCTAACCCGAAAGGTTAAAAAAAACATTGTATTCAACGGTAAAAAAGCTAGCAAATTTTAAAAGTAAATAAATAAATTAATTTTTTTTAAAGGCTACGAACTTATTTGTACTCCCAATACAAGACATCAAAGTGAGCTAGCACTCTTTGTTAGAAAAACTTGTAAATTCTCTTGCTTATTATTGTTATTATTGTTGCAAAAAGTTTATTATTATTGTTATAAAAAGTTTATTATTATTACAATAAAAAGTTTAACTGATGTTTTCCTATCTTACTCGTCGCGAAATGGTGAAATATCGTAATACCACAAAATCTGTCAACCAAAAATGTGCTCCCGAACTCCTGCCTAATCCTGCACTGGTTCTATTTAAACGCTCCACTTAAGAAACAACAAAGTATCGGTAGTCCATGCATGCCGGACAATATCATAGCTTTCCTATCGGTAAACGTTTAGTGTCGGTGAGGATGTTCGGCGACGTCGGCTTGCTTCTTTTCTATCCGTTTAGAATGCTGTTTGCCAGTTATCGTCTGTTTACAAACAAAACCCTCCCTCTGCCAGGACAAGCATGGGACGGAAGTTCGGACGTGAAGAGCTTCTCAAGGTCTTTTAACTTGTCATCGCCCACTGCGTACGACCGATGGCGGTGCGAGAGATCACGTCTGCCGTGACCGGACTCCACAGATGGTTCTCATGCGTTGGGGGAATGGTTTGGTGAAAGTTTTACCCAGTTAAAGAATTCCCCCAACCCAAGGGAAACAAGTCCGGCGTCGTACCGATACCGATAGCAGTCCGTGCTTGAAGGTACTTGAAAAGAAATGTGGCCATTGGACACCCACTGCCCATTCCCTTGTGGCACGACGTCGTACGGCAGAAGCATATCCTGCCGGTGCGTGCGAGCCAAACGAGTATTGGGAAAAACTATTTAAGCAATTCATTTTCTTCGCCCCAGCATCGGCCCATCTTGGGAACGCCGCTTTCGCTCGAGAGCTGGGGCAAGGAAATCGAAAAGATCAGGCAGGATAAGCTGCTTTATACACCGTGCCTTTCTTTTTTATGTCTCCCTCTCTCTCGCCCTCCCTCTCTCTTTCTCTCTACCGCGGCAAGCTGGCAGAAGCTAAACGAAAGCAGAACTCCAAACTGACCCGCTTCTTTTTCGCTCGCCCACCCGACCGTTGCCCGGTGAGGCTGGAAAATAATTTAAAATTTTACCGATTAAACTCCCCTAGCCTCGTCCGCCGCTGGGCAACTGTAGGAGCAGGAGAACACCTTCGGGCCATCATCGTACCCATCACCGTCCGCATCCTGTTGACTCTTTGCATTTTCCCGCCCGCCCTGCGTTCTCATCGACCGTTCGAATGCTCGCCGTAAATTGTTAGAAATTGTATTTCCCACTCCACCATTCCCGTGTGGTGGTCTTGGCAGCAGCAGCAGCACCAGCAAAGTCGGGAGTCTTAAGCCGAGTCTTTTACCGGCACCGAAAAGTCCGAAATCTGACGGGGAAAGGTACGGGCGGGCGTTCTTTTAATATTGTGCACTTTTCAGCCCTTCGTTTTGTAGCGCTGTTTCGAAGATTTCATGTGTCTTTTTTTCGTGCTGTTGTTTATACATTTTCGAAAAGAATGCTCAGCCCCAACTAAGCTATTTGCTATTTTCCAGGTACCTCACCACCAGCCAAGCTTCGGTTCGGTTGTTTTGTTTGCTGGGTTTTTATTCCCACCCGTGCTGCTCTGCCAACCACAAGCCCACCTACCCCAGGTCCCTATTTATGTGGACATTCTTTTGTTTCATAAGTCTCGTTTCTTTTCTTTCGCAGGGAAAAATGCACGGCAAATAAATTCTCGTCAAGAATTCGCCGGAGGTGGGGCCCCGTGGACGTTGGTCTTTGGTGCGAGTGCGAACTGGGAACGAAGCGTTAAGACGAATCAAGGATGAGGATGGGTAGCGACAACAGTGCAGGTAGGAGGTTGGGTAGATTTTACAAAGTTTGTTTTTTAAAAGTTCGCGGAGCGAATTGTTTTTTTTTTTCATCGTATTGCTGATTATCTGGCTCTGGTTCCAGTGCTTTTGTGCGAGCGTCGTAAGCTGGAATCTTCTCTTTTTTTGGCTCATTGAGAACAGCAAACACGGGTTCGAACAAAGGATTAACGGCCGACCACTTTATGCGTTGAGCGAAATAAATTTTAAATATGAAACATGGAAAATATAAATTTGATTAGAACATGGTTCTTTCACGGAAACTTTTTATCAAAGATTGCACGATATTGACGCAAGTTAAAATTATTTTTAACAATTTAAGATATTTGTTATTTTTACGTTGAATTTCGGACCGATAATTTATGCGAAATTTTTCTTTACGTGCGCAAGTTATAAAAGCTGTCTGACACAACCGATGTGTCTAAGTTATTGCTCAACTATTGTTGGAAATCTACCCATGTTTTGGCTCAGAAATGGTTTAAAAAAATATGTAAATATTTGATTCTAAATTGGTCATCAAATTCTGACGATCGCTTTCCATTTATTTTTATTTTAATTCTGTTATCGTGAGTAATTCCTCATAACGAGCTGCTCCAAATAAAGCACGGAATTGTTTACATCTTAATAAAAATTCATCATCATAACTCCAACATAGTGGGTAGTGAAAAATTCGCCATTTTGAAAACTGACGCTTTTTGTTTTGCTCCTCGTCCATGTATCAAAGATCGGGCATCGGAAATTTGGGGAGGGAAAAAATTGACAAATCATCATCATAGCATTCAACACACACGCACACATACATCACCGAGGCACAAAACCACTCCCCCGGCGCAAATCGGCGGAAGGAGCCCTCATATACATTTTTAGCTCCATCCATTCCCACCTTACGCGTGTGTACATAATGCATTTCACCGCAGCCGATTTCGAATTCGGCCTATCGGAGCGAGCGATTTTTCCACAAAATGCAACGCAACGCATCAACGCTGCGGCTGGTGGGAGCAAAAAAGGCGAAAAAGAGTGGTCCGGGCAACGGGCCACTTGCGAGCGTATGTGTGTGTGTATGTGCATGTGTGCGTTGGTGGAAAAATCCGCGTCAATATTGTTCGTACGGTTTATGGCTGCTTCTCCCGTTGCTGCTACTTCTGCTCCTCGGTCTCTTCGGTGCTTTTCATCGGGAAACTAAAAACAAGGATTTATAGAGTACCCCATCCGAGTACTCGGCGGGATGTATTTTCCGAGCGTGGATGGGTTGACCGCTCGGAAAACGCATCGTTGCAAGTGCGTTCTGCCGAACACAATCTGCCCGGGCGTGTGTCGAAAAAAAAAGCGTAACCAAACGAGTTCACAGTTTTTCCACAGAGTCCACGCACACTGTTTCACGCTGTGTCGCTACTAGGCACGCATGCGGAAAACGAAAAGAAAAAAAACACCCGCCTCCACTTAGTGGGTTCATCTCCACCTCCTCCGAGTGGACCGAACTCCTAACCAAACCCACTTGCACGTACGCACCCGATCGACGGACGCTGATTCGTCCAGTAAAGCCCACCACCTACTCAGGGCCATGAAAAGAAGGCAGAAAAAGTAGGGAAAAAATGTTGCAAAAAAAAAAAAACATTCACTCCCCCTAGCGCACGACCGTCAGCGGGGCTCGGTCAGCGAAGGCTTCAACGCGCGCGCTTGGGTCGAGCCCACCCTCGTGCTGCAAATACAAGCGACGTGCGAGCGTACACGGGATGGAAATAGAACGCATTTTCGGAGGGTTTTCCCTCGCAGCAGGAGCCGGGAAAGCTGTCCACAATGCTGGAAGGTATGAAATAAAGAAAAAAAAAGATTGTACGCCCACTTTTCCACGCGAGGCCCTGTTTTTATTCCGCAACGCACGCACTTGGCTGTCGTCCTTTTCCAAGGACTCGCACGGTGTGTACTTTTTTTTGCTCCAATTCCACTTCGTTATCTTTATATTCTCAAAAAAAAAAAACACTTGACCATCCCGGTAGGTCGAACGTCCCGATAGCTCCACCAGTGAGGGTTTTATTTTTGCTTTTATTTTGATGGTGCTGATCCTGCGCGATATAATGTGAGTGCGTGTTTGGAGGTTTGTTTTTTTTTGTTCATAAAGCTGTTTTTTGAGTAATTTTTCATCCTCGCGTGCTGCTGGTTTAGGCTCACCGGATTGGTTTAGAGATGTTCATTGTCGTTTCATTATCGTTAGAATGTTTTGAGGGATTGGAGAAGAGTCAGGACAAAAATATTTATGTACGAAAATATAACATTTAGTATAAACATTTTTAAATGCGAATTTTTTGTTTCGATAATATAAACAAATCGAGCTGTGCTGAAAGATTTCTTTTTAAATGTTTCTATTTTAATTATGAATAAATAAAAATGTTCTTAAATTCGAAAACATATTACTTATATTATAAACGTATGTTTTGTAAATTGTTATCTCCTTTATGACAATAATATTCGTGTACGATAAAATAAAAAAGGGATTTTTCAATAATATTTCCCGAATTTGGTGTTGATGCTTTTAGTTAAAATATAATTAGAAATGTGAAACTAAATTACTATCCGGAATTAAGAGGAAACACGGTTTTTAAAGCAAATAATTGGATTGAATGAAAGAAATATTTGTGCATAAATAATCTACGGATGCATCCAAAATATTAAAAATAAAAAATGAATCATATTAATATTTTGTGACGTTGATATTGACAAATTAAAAATGGTATTGTTGCACAATTACTTCCAAAGCATTTATGTGACAAGTAATAAGATTATACGAATATTACGAACAAATATTTTTTTCATACTCTCAAAACGACCCACTTGTCGTTATGTGTTTAAAAGCTTTTATTAAAATTTTGCCTGGCTGTGATAAAATTGCGTTTTTTAGTTACTTTAGTAATTTTGATACTCGGTACACTTTTATCC
>JXXA01006735.1:0-10728 GCA_000956255.1 Anopheles punctulatus
ACACACAGACAATCGTCCGGGAACGTTGCCAGGAGTGTCGAGATAACGAAATTGAGGAAAAAAAATATGCAAATCGTTGCGGAGCAAAACGTGCCTTCGGTTTTGGCAGGCACCTCTACCCACCGAGCGACGGAAACCGGAAGCATTTGGGCACATAAACCATCGTCCCCGTATCACGCCATCACCAGCGCCTGAACGGTATGCAAATCGCTTGACACACCAGCGCCGAAAAAGGACCACGTGCCACGTGTCAAACTCTGTAAAAGGCAACATCTTACCATCGAGCGGGAGGCCCCTAATTAGTTCACTCTTTCAATTCATTCGCTTGTAGCGCTTTCAGGGTTTTCCGTGCAGAAGCTTCAGGAGCTGCTGCACTCCAGTCAATGATCCAGCTTTAATCCGTTGGCTCGATGCCAACGTCGTCGTCCCGTCTGACATGTGTTGATCCAGCCAGGGCTTTATCGCATGCCCAGGACACGGTGAACTTCACCACGTTCACTTCCAACTCTCCCGGAGTGTCATGGAGAAAGTCGACCAATTTACAACTTCCATTCACGGAGCTTCCGGAGCTGAGAATGTGGAAGCTTTTGTTCCGTGCGCCTGTCTGGTTCGGTCGTTGCAGTTCGTTTTTCGGGAAAATTTGCTCATAATGCAGACGGAATGCCAAATATGTTGCCACCCCGCGGGAGAGGAAGTCACATACTCGACCACGGTGCAGGTTCGATTGTATGAGCGAAAATATCTCCGGCAAGGAAGACTTTTACGCTTGCTCCGTTTCCGCTATCTCCACCAGCGAATGGTTTGCAGGAAAATTTGCAAAAACGCTGTTGCATTGGCTTGAACATTCGTTTCGAAGTTTTACCACAAAGCAAAACCATACCGAGCACGTCGAGTTGCCGGTCTGGTTTCGGTGATCGACTTCTGTGTAAATAAAGACGCACGTTCGCCGGAGCAAAACCCTTTCGACATTCGATCCTTTTGGCTTACAGCCGGGAGGCGGAAAAACTCAACCGGATGTATCGTGCCCAGCACAGGGACGTGGTGCTAATTGTGAACGAACGAACGAGCGCAAGGGTTAACTAAGTACTTTGAACCGACTCCTACGCCTTTTAGAGCATCGGTTTCAAGCGGTAAGCTGTGGGTTGCGGCCATGTGTATCCGCTTGCTAATGGAAGACTGGTCCGTTTGTTTAGATTTTCATTTACACCAGCCCACAACCAGAGTGATCCACTTTTACGAACGTACGCAAAGTGCACCAAAGCAAGTGGGTGAACTTTCTTCCACCAGGTGCCGTGATGTGTGATCGCGTATGCGTGGGACATACTTAGCAAAATGTTAACCATTGGCCCATTAGCATGCCGGTGATTAAATTTCCATAACCGAATCCGACAAACGCGTTACCTGTGCGCCTAATCGAGGCCTGTTGGTGTCTTAAGGAAGATCAGTGGAAAAAAACAGTGTTGGTCCAACAACACTACGCACTGACGCTGTAAATCAAAACACATGGCACCAATACGAACCCGGCAGCGTTTCATCACCCAACTGTACACACTGCTAGGGGCTTGTCGTGATTTAAATAAATTGAAATTTGCACTCCACCATACCAACTCTTCCACTCCATCATGGGAAGCAAGGCACGCGACCGCGATTTGTCGGCCGTGTTCGCGATTTGGATGCAAATTCGGTCCATACTTTCGGGTATGGAGTTCGTCCGTAGCATCATTGCGAAATTGAATCTCTCTCGCCTGTCTCGCGGTCCATCATGCTATGCCCAGCTGGTTGCGGCACATGTGTGAGCTCGTTGAAGAATATGCTAGCTTAATTCAATTAAATTATATTAATCAAATTCTTATTCAAACCGAAAGCGAGCAATCTGTCTCCGGAATGTGAGATATTTGAAGGAACCGGTTAGAACCTATGCGATGTCAGGCGCCATTGATTTCTGCCTATATCACAAGCACTTTCGTCCTACGGCTTGAGCCCATTTCTGACCCGACTTTCATCTGATATTCTGATCGTGCCTTCTTGTTCTGTTCGGAATAATTACAGCTCGGAAGGAAGCTAACCGCACGCTACTCGATGTTCAACCGCACATTGAGACATTAAAGTTAATCGGTAACTGAACTGAAACCAATTCTGGTAGAGGGTAGAGGGTGGATCTGTCTGAACGTGTATGTGCACGTTTCCGGTCGGAATGCAATTTTCTCCTACCCATGCGGTTGTGTAGACCATCTACTACCATCTACCGCCGGTCTCAACGAGTAAGGCATTGGATGGGCTACTTCAGCGCGATAGTCACTTTTGGTCGTCTCGTTGCAGTGGTCGTCTGGTTAATTGGATTAAAGGCAATTTCGCTCTCGGGTGTTGATAATTATTTGCAAATAATCTAATTGTTTCCCATCGACAAACGGAGCAACGTCCCCTTGAACTGTGCAGCCTTGTGTTCGGAATCGAAACCCGATGAGTATTGGAACGCAAATGTACAGTGCTTTAAACTGCGTTTGCCGCTGACGATGGTGGATGTGTTTATCCAGCCGGGGCTTTATCGTATGCACAGGACACGGTGAACGCATTTGAGGTTTATTTATGAAATATAATAACCTCTACATATGAAATATGCCAGTTTTAAAATTCTTTAAACTCATGTCTTATTCATGATGTATTGG
Organism: Anopheles punctulatus; assembly: GCA_000956255.1. Classification (NCBI taxonomy): domain Eukaryota; kingdom Metazoa; phylum Arthropoda; class Insecta; order Diptera; family Culicidae; genus Anopheles; species Anopheles punctulatus. The sequence continues at coordinate 2,667 of JXXA01006735.1, forward strand.
GTTTGAAAAATCTTTTCCTGATTTCGACCCGTTCGCAAAGGTTTGTGATGCAATGCCAACATGATCGTGCAGGGGATGAAATTTTCACTTTCACGCAGTGTTGCCAAATCAACCCATACGATGTTGCTGATTCGATTTCTATTTTTTATGGCTCCCTTCTGCACCGGGAACGAATCGTTTCTCTTTCATCAGAGGAATGGCATCTCAAATGTGAAGCGGGAGGAAATATTCATCATAGGGCTCGTTTCTGATGCTACCGAGCCGTTGTGAGGTTTTGATTTAGCATTCAGGTTAAATCAGTAAAAGAAAACAGCAGCAACAGCAGAAGCAACACGACCGATAATAAAAACGATAACCATCAGCCGGCATCCGGCACGGAGGGAGAGTTTTATTGGACTCGCCTGGTCCTACAGCGAAGTCATAATGTATTCGCACAATGAACCGTGACCTTTCTCGATCTCTTTCTCTCTCTCTCTCTCTATCCCTCCCTCGGAACGACTCTCGCTGATCTATTCAGTCGCGCATTATTTCCGGTGGGCTGCAAAAATTCAAAACCCTGACCTTCCCCGTGACGTTGAACAGAAAGCGAAAGCCCTGCAAAACCGGGGTCCATAAACCCCCGCGCGTACAAATCCTTTGGACCCCACGTTTATGGTGGCTATAATTTTAATTTTATTGTCACATTTTATAACCACAATCCTCAACGCCTATGTCTGGCACTGGGTGGACGGAAGACTCCGAGGCGCAAAGATTCGCACCCAGTAGAACGCCGAGATGGATTGTTAAGACGAAGCGGGTTTCGTTTTAGCATAGCCACGTTCCAGGAAGTGGCTGGAATTAAAGTGACACTTAAAGAAGTAAAAAGCCGAGACAAGGCAAATCACTGTACCATCTTCAATCGAAGAAGGAGAAGATCTCATCTAGAATGAATGTCATTCTTTGTCTCAGCCGCTGTAGCAGTTAACCCTGTCATTAAAAACTAATTCCAACGAAAGCGCCTTAGGTGTCGTTTTGTGCAAATTAGCGTTCCGTTCCTTCTGAGAAGTCAGCAATCGACTCTCGGAACCATATTAAATAAGATGTTACCTCGACGAGATCGTCCAAAACAAATCTGTGATTCTGAAGGAAGTCTCGTACATGTGAAAAGAGAAAGTAGCAGTCTAACGGTGCAACATCTATGCTTCTTATGTCCAGAATGTTCGATCCTCCGTGCCTTTTCGTAAGTGATACTTGACGGATGCTGATTATCATCCTTCATTTCGAGTTCCTTTACGTCATTAGCGTCATCCAGCGAAAAAAAAACTTCTTTAATCGCTATATTCAGTTACCAACTCCCGACTCCGAAACGTTCTTTGATGTAGGGGATGAAACCGGTTTAGGGTGTCCGGAATTCTGCCGTTATGATCACCTTGCATCAATATGCCAGTGATTTTTACGACTTCTTTCTTCGATTTCACTTTTTAATCAAATTAAGATTCATTCTCGAGACCTACGGGCGGGCTCCCCGAGATTGGAGAAGGTGTATTGGGTTGGATACCTGTTTGCGTCACGCTTTCACTCTTTTCTACTCACCGCTCGTTGTACGTGCACATGTTACCCTACTCGTTAGCTACCACCGAACAAAAAAAAAAGCATGATATTATTCTTCACCCGCTGCAACATAGTTGCTCCACGCGGGATTCATTCTCCGAGAAATTAAATTGACCGTAAATGATGAGATTTAACGGTTCGTTTGCTTTCGGTTATTGAACTCACTGTCTCCTGTCTAACCTGTGCCAACGCATCAAAGCACAACGAGGAAAGCAATTCACCTCACATAACGCCGCCCGGATGGGTAAGTTTTTTGATGGAATTTCATAAAATCGTTAATCCTCCCTCGGGAAACGCACGGCTACAGGGATGAATTCTCTTAATTCTATTTTGACAAATGTGTCCCTGACAAAGAGCTACAAATTGAACAATAAAACATCGACCGAATGCTTTTACCTTTTAAGCGGTTCGATCTTCATTTAGGATTAAACTTCTCCACAACTGCAACAGATGGGCCTACGCATAATTTCAACCCACGGCCGTGCATTCATCGACCCAACGCCCTCCGCTGGGCCCAAGCACATTCAGAATATGATCGTAAATGAACTCGTCTCTTGGTCCGCGGTGGGTTTTGGATGATTTATTTCACTTTAATAGCATCGATTTCAACCCAGCGATTATTGACGATCGTATCGGTTTAGGGAAATGCAACAAAACGCATTCCTCCCTGTTGGATGCGAATGGAGCGAATGGATCGTTCGTCTGAATGGGTTTATAATGTATCGATCGTACGCTGCAATCAAGATATGACTGTTTTGAAATTCAAAATCAAATCTGATGAATGCAGAAGATTGCTTTCATTTGGTTATATTGAACCAATCAAACGAATATTTATCAAATCTGCCTCAAAATGTTTTTCTAGCTTAAAAGATAAATATTAGTAGGCATTATAATGATCATTGTACAATAGAGATCAATTTTTCACGCCCTACCATAAGTTTCGGTTAGTGTCTAGCGCGTTTTTATTCCATTTTTTGTTCGCTATTTTTCCATTTTGCGCCGCACGTGCTTGTCTCGCTGGTTTTCGGAAAACTTTTCGGAAAGAAATGTGCAACATTCGTGTTTGGGTTGTTTGCTCTTCCGCTGCACTGTCCAGGAAAACTATTTGACATGGACACTGGCATTCTTCTCGTGCAGAAATAACTTTCAACCCGAAATGTTTTTGCCGCCATCGCTTGGCTTCCCAGTGACCCTCGCGTGACTTCCGAAATGTAAGGTCCTGCCGGTGTCGGTGTTTGGAGGAATATGAAAAATAGAATCAAAACTAAGTTCTTGTTTACATTCCCCGTTGGGATGGCAGAAGGCAGCGCGCAATATTCTGCGTTGCTTTTCGTTCCGCAGCGAAGCTGTAACGTAGCTGGCTTTATGCAAGCCGTTGCAATTGCACGCTACAACGCCGCCTTTTGTCGGCCCGGGTCGAGGCAGATAAGTTTAGCCGGGAAGAAATAAAACCGAACGAACGAAGCGAAGACAATTCAGCCACGTAAAATCGGTGACAGTAACGATCGTCCGCAAGAGGAAACAAAATAAGGAAGCAGCTCGTCGCGCACTTGTGACGTTGCCGGTTGGGGACTGTTTTCACTTTTAATTAAAACTTGTACAATTTTAAAATGTTTTAATTGATAAAACTCGACCCACGTCCCCACTTGGCTTGTGACGCTTGGCCAATAGTTTCCGTTTCGCGACGCACTGTTCCAGTGTCGTGCTCGCACGCGCGCTTGCTGATCATGGAAGAAGTTTTCACTGGCGAAGAATTTTCCCTTCGTCTGCAACTTGAGCTGCTGGCAACAATAATTGTGTTGCAGGCGCGAAAAAGAAGCATCCTCTTGCCGCGCGGAGAGTTTGGTTTCCGACAGTTCCGACTTCCCCCGCCCCTCCCTGCGGCTTAGCTCCCGCGAGAATATCGTGACAATTAGAGAATCTGTTTCGTGAGTAAATATACACACCCGACACGGAAGATGGCGAAGGGAAAATTTAAATTAATTAATTCGTTTACTTAAGCAGCGAAGATGCAACTACAGCTTCGCTGAAGGAATGAAATTCATCATCATCATCGCCATCGTCCCACGACACTGTCGCCGTACAGCATGATCCATTTCCCACTGGCTCATCAGAACGGATTGAACCGTACCGTCGAAGGGAGTCGAGGGAAGTTGTTACAAGTAATTTGAGCCGCTCAAAGGCGTGGCCCAACGGTGCTGAGGCGAGGTGCGACCGAACGAGGCGAAGAAATGTCTAGTTAAAATGACACCACGGATGAATGAGTTAAGAGTTTATTGGACCAGCAAAGTGTAAGGCTTCATCGATGTGGCGGGCGTTTAAGTTTCGAGCGGACGACGAAACACTTGGAACTAGCGCTAGCTTCTCGCCCAGCCACGGAGAAGGAAGCGTTGTGAAAGTCAATCTTCATACTTGAGAACAAATGCTGGCAGAAGTACTACAAACTTGTGATTGATTGCTGGTTGTTTTGTGTGGCGCGCGCGGTGGTTGATTTGATTGTGGCAATTAACGAGTAAATGCAGTGGATGCACTTGCAAGGATGAAGTTACGCAATTTGTCACGAAGGAAAACTTTAGTTTGAAGAGCAAATATTGAAGACATTTGTTTGGAACTTAAAGGCTTAAAGGGTGTTGAATTTGACTAAAATTTGCAATATCGAACATTATCTTTTCTTGCATTCTTCCAAGCAAACCCTTTCAATTTGCATCGTACTTGTCGTCACCATCATCCATTAATTCATTTGCACCTCATCGACGCTCGGCGTTGACGTAATGCCGTTGACGACGATCGGATTCCACTTCACGGGCGTGATTTGCGATATGCCAAGGTAAGGTGGTTCAACACTGTGCCGCGGTGTGAACTAATCGTGCCGCGCGAAAGAAAACTGTCGTTCGATCGATTCCCTCGCGACCGATGTTGCCGATGTAGCGGTGGGCAATAAAACATTTCGTAACTTCACACCACATAACTCTTCCGAAGGGCGGAAGGACGGCCGTGTCAATGACACATTGGCGTGTGAAAATGCGAAACGCCCGTGTCGACCAAGAACCACCACGGTCCAGTTCAATGATCGCGATCGGTTCCGTTCGTGGTTGAGAATCGTCAGCAAATGGCCTTGATAGGTTGAAATGTTTGGCGAAAGAGATTCCGTCTTTCGACGGGCAAGTCGGAGAAACTTCACATACACACAAATTGGAATGCTTTCAAGTGTGCTTTCGTTTTCTAATCCATTTCCGGACTGCTTTTGTGTGGGGTTAGAATTCAATTTCCGCTACCGTGTCCGCATCAGGTGCTTGGTGCTGCACACAATTAGTGATACGATTTGTCGATTGATATGCAAATCTATGCACCCTTTCCCGAGCGAGTGGTTTCCTGCTTTCAGCATTTGCCGCTTGTGCGTGTCTGGCGAAGAAAGCATGATTAATGACGCAAAGGACATGCTCTTGTCGTCGCTTCATTGCTTCGATGGGAAACATCTTGCAAGAAACTTCATGTGAGAGTCTTATGTTGTGTTTGACTTTTATCACGTGCTCAATTTGGAAAGGTTCGATATTGGTGGTCCTGCCCGTTCCATTCCCGTCCCGTCTCGATTCTCACGTGCCGTCCATAAATCATACCGCCGGATGGTGCCGAATTTCTAATAAAACACAATTTTCAGTCAAATATTGAACTCCCAAAACCCGGAGTTCGATGGTCTAGTTTTTGGGTGTGGCTCGTGCTTGCTAGGGAAAGGGAAGTTACGGAGCCACATTTTCACATTTTTCGACCAGACAGCAACGCGTGTGTGCCCCATTTCCGGGTGTCGTCGCGCGCTGTTCGATCATAAATTTTCATAAATTTTGTCCCATATCAACTCCGAATCCCGAAGACGACCAACGGTCACAGGGCAACGGTGGCGTGTGTTGTGTCTGCAGCGAATGCGGCACTGCACACAAAACATCCCCCACGAGACTCGACCGAAAAGACTCCAGAACCGGAAATCAACCGAAGGAAATGCAATTCATAACCCCCAAAAGGTGGCTTAGTCGCTCAGATCACCAAAAAAAAAAAACAAGAAGAACACTCTAGATAACAACGTTACTAGTTCACTCAGATTTGCTGGGAGGATGCTTTAAGAGCATCCACTCCGTGGACGATAGGGACAGTGCCGGTGAGAATTTGATGGAAACATCTTGCAAAAACACTTGCTCCTTATCAAGTAGCAAAAACACTACGAAATTGAGGCGAAAAATGGGCAAAAAAGTTTTTTATTTAGCTTTCCTTCCAACATTCGAGGAAGACTTTGGGTTGCAAAAAAAAAAACAGTGAATCAGACTGAACACGGATATGCGATATTGGGGAGCACAACATTTGAATAAATCATGCCAACGATAACGTTTCAGACTGCTCCATTTTTTTTTCTCCTTTCGCTTTTGGTTCCTTCCGGATTCGTTCTACACGGAACGCTTTCGGGAGACGACCGAAATTGACGACCTTTTGGGTTTGGGCGGATGAGATTTGATTCCGACGGTGCTGCGAATCGAATCCTTCCGTCTCCAAGCGCAAATCGAACGATGATGAGGTGGAATAACAAGATGATTTGGTTTACATTTTACCCCCCCGTCAACAAGACGGCTTGTTGAAATGTATACCATAAGAGCATGTTTAAAAATTTAGTTCAAATGTTTTGTGGATTGTGAACATTGAAGATACCGTACGTATTCCCTTCTCAAGTGCGGTTTTGCATCTGATCGGTTGGCTAATTTTCATACATGATTGGCTTAGGTGCACGTTTTTCTGAGTGGCTTTCGAAAGCATGTAGGTTATCAAGTTGCGGTTGTATTCGGTGAATAAATGGATAGTTCTGCAGTGTCAGATCTTATTCTAGAGTGTTATTAACTACCTCTCCAGGCATTGCAACTCTCAAGAAGCGTTTCAAGTACTTCACCCTTGTCGACCCTTTCTAGCTTTCCAGTTTTTTTGGTGCTTAACGTATCGCATCCTCTCGAAGTGTGGAGCCAAGCATTCGTACCTCCAAAGATTCAGTACTTAAAGCTCACTCGAACAGGATCCCCATAGTATCTCAGCTCTGCTCACCGTTTCATTCATTTGGCAGTGTTACTGTTAGCACTTCATTTGCTGATCTCGCAGACTCCATGCACTCCACACATTCCGCATATATCTCCGGAAAAGCTTCATTTTCCGCATACGCAGACACTGCCGCAGTCTGGTGGCATCAGCACCCGGCAATCGGTATGTCCTTCTGTGCCAAACGCTGATGCGGCACGACCCGCTCGGTAGCACCAGCAGAGCCGGGGGAGACGGGGAAAACTATTTATTTATTCATGCATGCATGTCTCTTTATTTATCTTTTCCGTCGATTTTGTCGGCACACTCGCACACACGGGGAGAGTTTTCGGGGCCAACATTAGAGCGGAGGAAAATCTGACTCGAGCGGCGGGTCAGATGGCTATGGTAGCTGGTATTTATAATATTCTCCCTCTTTCTCTTCTCTCCCATCCCCAACAGTGATCTACGACCAACGTCGCTGGAGAAAAGCCAGGAAATCTGCCGACTGCGGATCTATGAAGTGTACGCGTGGGGTGTCCCGCTGGTTATTGCCGGTGTGGCGGCCATCCTGGACAATCTGCCGGACAGCAACGATACCTACTTGAGGCCACGTTTTGGTGAAGCAAAATGCTGGTTCTACGGTAAGTGAAAACCTCAGCTACAAATTTCCCAACCTACACGCTCACCGCGTACTGAAGCTCCTCCCCTCTCTGGAGCACCCGGGGGCTGTGTTGTGGCACCTGGCCCCGGCACATCCGCCCAGGCTGTTGATGGATCAAAATGCATCACCAAACATACGGGAATGAAGCAATCGCACACTGACTAGCATCTCATTTCATTATGGTAATTATACGAATCAATAAGTAGGCGTCTCACACACAGCGACGCGCTTTATTCTCCTTGGCAGCGAGATAGGGCGCCATTATGCCACTGGGTTACTACTGGCTTCGATTCCATTTTCACGACCAATATTTACCACAAACAACTTCGCACAACCAGACAGACGGAAGCGAAACACGGGGAATGGGAGTGTGGGATTAAATTACTTCCGGAACAGGAAGCACAGCACCGGGGAGCCTTCGAGCGTTTCTGCTTTCATGTGGGATGTACAGATCACATGGTTTACTCATGAGTGAAGCGGATCCTTGCATTCATCAATCGCCGGGCTCCGGATGCTTGCCCAGTGTTCATGAATTTGCCGTGAGATCACCGTTTGCCTTTGTTCGTCACTTCCCGTTGCTTTCGTTGCTTCAAGATGACGAATGTCTAGACACGCTCGTGTGCGAGACCGTTGCGGCAGGATTCGGAAATGCATTCCGACGTTTGCAACCCGACAGGCCGGTCAGTCGGGAAGGATTAAAGCAATCAAACGCTGTCCATTAGAAGTATCTTCGCTTTGATTGACCACAACAAACAATCATTA
>JXXA01006743.1:0-24515 GCA_000956255.1 Anopheles punctulatus
CAGCGTGGCCGTGGGGCAGGCGGTGCCGCATTCCCTACCTTCGGCGGCGTCGTCGGCGGTAACGGTGGCAGCGTACGATGTGGTGGTGGCGGTGGCGGATTTCTTTGGCCATTTTGCTGCTGCTGCTGTTGTGTACCGACGCTTGGCGGATGCTGTTGGGTGGTGTGTTGTGGTGAATCATGTGATTGTTGCTCGGAGGGATACTTTTCGGCCTGTGGCGCCGTGCTACAACTAGTACGAACCGGTACGGGTGGTGGCGCCGGTGGCTTCTGTTTCCGTCCGCTGCTCTGCTCCGACTTGACCGTATCGAGCACGTTGTTCGTCTGGATAAAGTCGTAGATGAACGCGCACGTATCGCGATCCTTCAACTAGTTCGCCGCGAAAGAAAAAAGTGTCAATATTACACGAGCCCCAACCCTGCGTGCTACAGACCTCCCGGCTAACGCAAACAAAAGGAAACCCACCCACTCCAAGCGTACTTACGTGCTGGTCCCTGACGCCGGCCTTCTCCAGGAACGGTTTCAGCGATTCCTGTGCGCCAATCAGATCGAACCCACTGTGCGGATCCCAACCGACGTGCGTCAAGTGCTTAAAGTTCGACGGCGACCCGATGTCGGACTTTTGCAGCTTCCCCATACCCTTCACCTTGCGCGGCTTCTGGTGCTGCATGTGGTTGCCACCGAGCGCCTGCACCGGTGGCTGCTGAAATGCTGGACCAGCCGGACCTGCAAAGGGACTCGCGACTGCGATGCGCAACGAAACGATTCAGTATCTTTGCGCTGCGCCCGGGATTCCGTGCGTACTTACAGGGTTGCTTGTTCCGGTACGTCACGCCCATTTCCAAGTCGGTGCTGCCTGGACCGCCGGCCCCACCGCTGATCGTCTGCAATGGTGGCGGCCTTGCCGGTGGCGGATCCTTCCGTGTATTGTTTCGCTTGATGCGCTCTGCGGGAGTGGGGGCAAAAGAGAACGAGAAAATGAACGTTTTGCTAACTCTACTAATACCAGCTGCTATTTGGTACCACCGCAGCGGCAGCTAGAATTCCAATACCACCACCAACACTTCATGACACAGACAGAGGAGTGAGTTGACATTCAGCCGCGTTCAGCTACAAGCACTCCTGTATTTTTGCATAACCGAAATACGCTTCCCTCGTGGGGATTGTCAGCATGGCGTGCGCTTGTATTGATTGAATAGACTTTCTCCATCAGCCAATTATGCAGGCGATAGTGTAACAACGAATAGAGCTTGCAATTTTGACTGCTCACTATGAATACCTTTAAGGTTCTTTTGTTTTCAAATCGCCAATGTTTGTCAGGTGCGTTTTTTTCCGGGATCCGATGATTACACGAATCATATTCGGTGTAATGCATTTACACTGCATTTAATTACTAATCACGGTAAATATTGCATCAAAACAAGGAAGAAAAAATATTTTATTTTTAACGCTTTTTAGTCCACGAAAATAAACACAGCAATAATTCAACCATCGAAACCCATCAGCTTTACAACCGATTATGCGACATAGTAAGAGTATTTAGACTGTTATTGTCTCGCTACTCCCCAAAGCAGCCGAAAACTGCTTACCGCAACAAAATCAAAATCGTGTTTGTGTTAACACCTGCGACAGCGAAAAAAAAAATGCCCGTCAAAATAGTAACGTGAAGCTTTTGTTTTTTGTTCGTTGGAAGGTTTTTCGCATGCACAGAATTAAAAGCAACATCGCTCGGCACGTTTATCGCCTGACCCGCGCACAGCACGACATAAATATACGTGTCAAGGGTCGGATGAAGTTATCTCAGTGCCATTGCCTTTTCAAATGGAATGGGGAAATTAATTATCATGGGACAAATAAGTGAGGGATGCTTGAGAGGGAACAACACGCTGCATTGAAAATTACATTCTAGTTTTAGCGAACTTACCATCCCGTCGTCGGTTGCGGTTGTGGATCGTCGTGAGCGTGGTGTTCATAATCCCGTTTGCTTCATCCTCGTTTGCAAAATTAAATGCCACAATACCATCCTACAAAAAAAAAAAACACGTACACACATATATATATAGAGAGCCGATTAACTCCTTATCCGGCTGGTCATCCTCTTCTCCCATTACCTGTCCCTCGAACGTGATGAGGTACGGTTTCGGTTGCGTCACTTCGATCTTTTCATACAGCTCCTGCTCCCATACCATCTGGTTTGCTTTGAGGCAGTACAGCCGGAAGTAGTACGATTTGCGCAGATTGTCTTTGATGAAGCAGAGCGCTCCGGTGCATCGTTTCACCCAGGATGCGTGTGCCGGCGACTGCGTTGTGTACAGTTGAACGATCGCGGTGCTGAGCGTCTGTGGGAGGAAGCATGCAGCTGTTTTAGATACAAGACTCCGGTGCATGCCGTATCAATTTTAACGCTATTTATGAGCCCACTTTTATCCTTACAAGACGGACTACAATGCGTTACACAGGTGTTAGATAAGACGTGCGTCACGCAGATAAGCCACAGTAAGAAGGGTTCGCAAAACAAAGCGTTGTGTAAGCCTTTGCTGGCGCCGCTTTGGCAAGAACAAAACTATACCTGACATCGTCGGCTAAGGAGACGAAAAAGTTGATCATTTTCTTCGTTCGTCAACAGCAGGCTAGGGCGGTTCGCCTTACTCGCCGTGGAGTTACGATCCCCTGCACTATCGCCACTCGCAGGTTGCTTCATCTTTGGTGCTGGTGTGCGCGTAAACTCTGCCCGGGAACGATGCTGCACTCAATTCCTTATGCAATTCGTACTGCTGGAACGAATCGGAATGGGAAAACATACAATGATGGTTACGCTTTTAACACTTTTTTCGTTTAAGTTATCGGTCTCGGTTACACTGCAAGTACGGACGGACACCGACTGTTCCACGGTCAATGGTTTCCTTTCGCATATCATGGATAATATTTGACACGATAGCAGCCCTACCTACGCCAACCTATCGATAAGATAAACCTTACGGCGACTATATGAACGTCTAGCAACGCTTCCACAAGAGTGGTATATTCATCCAAAATGTATCCTATTTAGCAGTGCATTTTGGATGAAAATTATTTCACAGACCGTAGGGTGACGTTTGACGTTAGCGTGAAAGTGAAACTGCGGGTGATAGTGATTCATTGCAAAAGTGCGCGAAAGAGCGCGAGCGATGAAACCACCACCCGCGCTATCAACGGATCCGTAGAAAGAAGCCCCTTCCGCACCGTATTGGGTAGGGAAATAGAAACCACCTACGCGGAAATAGCCACTTTGTACCAACTGTTCCGACTCACACACACGCACACGACACCTGCAACCACTTTCGGTCCCGACACCGAACAATCGAACCAAAACAAATGCGTTGTCCGCGTTGTGTTGCAGCCGCGGTTCGTGATGCTGCACGGCCCGATGGGAAAGGGCTTCACGGATGTTTCCGCCTTCGTAGAAGCAGGAATCGCGAGCGATGAGTCAATCGCGGATGAGTCGCATCGGACTGGTGCACTAACCTGTACCCGAATGTTTTTCTCTCCTTCTTCTCGAACGGAGTCATTCCCTGCACGTACTACGACGACGGGCAGTGGCAGCAAACACACTCACACACGCGCGCATAAACACATTGACAAAAGGGTCGTTTCCTCAAAATAAGCCACTGGTTACACTGCAACTGACAGATCAAATGATTTCTTTCGTACTTTTTCTTCACATAGGGTAGTGCTCATTAATTTGTGTTTTGAGCGAGAGCATTTTCTGCAACTTAAAAATGCTCAACTAGGGCTGAAAACGAGGCGCATTATTGTTCTAGTTCCAACGTTTTTTGTTCAGCATAAAATAAAGTTGCGTTGCATTATACCACACATAAAAACGGAGTATGACAGATATTTTGATGTGAAATACCTGCACGCGCCGATGACAGCTAGTCAAAGCTACGATAGCAAACGTAAACAAGCCCGATCCGGGAGAGATTGGAAATCGTTGAGTTCTGCGGTCGTTTTGCGTTTGTTTGTTTATTACTTCAAAAACGTTAAAACAACAACAACATAATGTCGCGCGAAGAATTGCTAAAGTTGGTCGAGCGCAAAAAAGAGTTGGAAACGCAAATAGAAGAACACGGCCTCATTCTGAAAGCAGTACGTATTGATGCGGCGTAGCAACAATGAATAGCAAAATCCAATGTGTACAATTAACTCATCTTCGTTTCCGAATTACAGAACAACATCGATATGAAGCAACCGTTGGTGGACGAAGATGGCTATCCGCGCAATGATGTTGACGTCATATCGGTACGTAAGGCACGCCACGCAATAAACTGCCTGCAAACGACACGCCGCTCGCTGATGGCAGAGATCGAAGCTGGTATGAGTTCGTTGCACCAAAACGCACGAAACAATAACGTAGAGCCGATGGAAACGGATGAGCCGGACAGGGCTGCGCAGCCAGCACTGCAAGCGTTTGCCATAGTGGAGGGCGTTGAACCGGAAATGCTAGCTGAACAGATGGTAAGAAAATTAGCAAAAAAGATTACCTTTTTATTAGTTTCATCCTACTCGTTCTTCTACAGGGTATAAAAATCGGTGACCAGATCTTGCAAATTGGATCACTGTATGCGCGCAACTTTAAGTCTCTCAACCAAATTCAAACCGTGCTTAGGAATTCCCAAGGTAAAAGTGTTCGATTTGCGATACGTAAACCGAACACGACCGCAGATGTGATCCTTGAGGTGCCTATTCAGTCTCCTGCGACAAGATTGGGAATTAAATTTAAGCTGGTGTAATCATTTGTAAATATAATGATAATATTATGGACAAAGGGTAGGGCAAAGAAGCAAAGAGAGACGTAGGGTATGAGTGCTATAAAATCCTGCAACAAGAAGAGAAAGATAACCAAGAAAGTTTGGTAGGAAAGGAAATTTGACTGTAATGAAAACTAGATCGTTTACAAAGCAGTTTGCGCCATCGCAAATAGTACGGCATTACTTTTTCATCGAAGGGCGTCACATATTGTACTTATTCAACAGAAAATGAAGGGGGAAAACAATAAAATTCTAGGACGAAATTAAACTATTTTTTTATTTAACAGGACAGAACCTGCGCAGCTATAAAATGATACTATAGTTTTTAATATTTATTATAGAGGCTTTGACCTGCTGGGTCTTTCGCCTCTTTATACTATGGTTAGATGACGTTGGATTTGTTGTCCATTTCATTTTTGGAACTTCAGATGTAGCCCTCTCGTGCTTGTTGTGCACTGAAATCATAACGTGTGAAATGAAACTGATGCAAAAAATTTCTATTGTGGGTGTAGGGAATTAGAAGTGAAAGAGTTTCATGCTTTCTTCATAGTTTGATCGTCGACTTTCGGTTAGAAAAATTTAAATCGATTTTCATTCGATACACCCATCACTATTACCTGATGTCATGAGATCACCACCGAACTGTCAAAAATGGATTCGGAAAAATGGCCTATGCGACCACACCTCTCGTCTTCACTCGTCCCTTGACGAGGGGCGTTTTTTCACACTGACAGTTGGTGATACACACATGAAGCAAATACACGAAAGATACACAACGCAGAAAAAGACAACGAAGAACAAGACTTATACTAAAAAAACGAATCTGCAAACAAATCGCGTGTGCGTGTGTGTTTTTTGCGAGTGCATATATCTTATCTCGAATGCACTTGCAGTGAAAGGTTTAAAATACGCTGGAAACGAATCAGTATTAAAGAGAAAGACGCACACAACGCGTTAAAGCTCTTATCATCATCTCCTCCGGTGCCATCAGCAGCAAGCGAACGAAATGGCCATCAAGGGGTGTTGTTCCGTGGTTAAGTACCTGGTGGTGCTGGTGAATCTGCTGTTTTGGGTAAGCTTTGGTTTGGTGTGGCGTGGCAAAATGCGTTCCATCCATGGGTGCGTCGGTGCTAAATGGTTTCTCTTGCTCTTTACGCTATAGGTCGTCGGGTTTCTGATCGTATCGTTGGCCATCTGGATGCTTTCCGATCCGACCTTCCTTATCTCGATGACCCAGAACGAAACGCACTACACGATCGGGTTGTATATCTTCCTGGCGGTCGGTGGGCTGATGCTCGTCGTCGCTTTTCTCGGTTGCTGTGGTGCATTTAAGGAATCCCAATGGATGCTCACCTCGGTACATTTGTTTTTTTTTCTCTCTTGCACGCGGTGTCCACAGGCGTGCTGGATCGCATAATTGTTAATTTTACTCGCTTCGATTGTAGTTCTTCTGCTGCCTGTTGATGGTGCTGGTAGCCGAACTGGCTGCCGGGGCATGGGCCTACCAGAACGCGGGCAAACTCGACAATGTGGTGCGCTCGGCCGTGAAGGAAGCAGTGCAAACACAATATGGTGTGATCCCAACCCGCACTGCCACACTGGACGCTATACAGAAGCATGTAAGTAAACTGTCGCCCGATGGAAGCAAAAAAAATGAACTAGCTACTATTTCTCTCCCTCGTCTGCGATCAACCAAACCAGTACAAGTGCTGCGGTGCCGAAGGACCGAACGACTGGCAATCAAGCGCATTCAACAACGTCGAGCGTCCGACGCCGAGCATCGAAATTTCCGAACAACCAACCAGCTACAAGGTGCCGGAAACCTGCTGCGTTTCGAACATTACGCCGGAAGAGTGCAAAAAGGCAACCCACATGGTGTTTCTCGCCTCGTACAAGAAGAGTTCGCATCTGTTCGTCGACGTGAGTATCCATTGGCATCCAGTGTTTGTGCACGTTTCCTTTCTTGTTTGTCCATTCATCACATTAGCACTTGGGTCGGTAAGGGAAAATAAGAAAATATTATTACAGAATTTAAATCCCGGGGGTGGGGTGGGTAGTCTGTGCGCCTGTGCGCGTCTGTGTGCGCGCGGAAGATCGGGAACGGCAGACGGTCGCTAAACAATATCAGGTGCTAAAAATAGTACCCCGTACCGACTGCGTGTACACCCTCATCTGGATGGAGCGTGCGATGGCATTGGCTTCGATAAATAAGTGATCAGTTCAAACAAGACAGACTTGTTCGGAACGTGATCAACCCAATTTATAGCGTGAAAATAAAAAAAAAAATTATGTCACGCTACCTCCTGATATTGCATGCATATTAGGACTGCATATGCATTACCCCAATTGAGTTGCCATTTGTTGCAACGTAGCTCCATTTACGGAGACACATTGGGACATTACGTGGAATAAAGATGACCAAACGCAAAACCGTGCGTCTTATTGGTCACCTTTTCGAGAGTGGTTTTGAAATATCTTCAAATGTTGGACGAGACAAAAAAACAGCGGTTGATTAACATTTTTAAATTAAAATTTTAGCATTTCCACATTCCTCTGTTGTTTGCCCACTGTTATGCATCAACTACGCGATGGGAACTTCATAAAACATTGCTTCCGCTTATTGTATATAAATAGCATTTCATCGTCCCCTCTCCCTCTCGCCCTCCCTCCCGAACTACCATGATTCTTGGAGCTCCTCATATGCCCCGTTTAGCTCTTCCATTTTTTCATCTGTTATTTAGATACATCTGAGTGGTTGTTTTGTTTTTAATCGATAGTGAGTAATGTTCGTTTTTTCGCTTTGTTTCCACTCGCAGGGCTGCATGGAAAAGCTGGTAAAGGCAGTACAAGACAACATTAAGCTGATCTGCTACGTCGGGGCAGCCATCGTAGGCATCGAGCTGTTAACGCTCATTTTCTCCCTACTGCTGTGCTGCGCGATCCGTCGAAACGATAACTATAAACACTAAAAGCAATCGCAAACGCTCGGTTTGCTGTTTACGTCTCATATGTGTATTCATATATATATATATACAAACATTTATTTACTAAACGAATCCTAGAGATTAGATCTGATAACAATGGCCATGACAAAGCTTTTATATTATTTTATTATTTTTTATGAAATGAAACAAAAGTAACACTTACCTACAATCAAGCTCTGTTAACATTAACGATTTAAGGAATGTAACTTTTAACATACAATACGCGTAAATGAAACAATCCGCACGCACAAAAATCTCTCCTACTCCCTACCCGCCTACTCCAATGCCAAATATACTTATTATATATTTCGATGTTCTTTTCTTCTACACCCCGGCAGTGGCAAAAAGAAAAGCATCAGCAGAACGGCAATTTAGTTCTTATTTATATGTTTTCCACGAATCTAGTAAAGTACACCGAATGCTAAACATAAAGATATACATACAAATATTATAGATATATAAACATACATGCATAACAAACAAAAACAACAAAAAAACTATATTTTTCTTGCTGAGTCCGTAGCTAGTTACCGTTGTACTCTAAACAGCAGATAATACTCGATGTCCTTTTGGGCTCGCTCCTTGAAAAAACACATACACACGCAGCAAGCAATGGCTAGAACGAAACGAAAACAAAGTCATACACACAAAACATTCTTCGTACAAAGCAGCAAAGCGGAACAGGTTGTTCGGTATCAATATATGGTAAATGTCTAGAAATGATTGTGTTCCCTACAACGTAAGATGAATAAAAACATATTTTATACTCGTTTAAAGTTACGTCCTACCTGCGTCCAAACGTCCGAAATTTGTAGTGCGAATGTTGACTTGAAGGGATTTTAAAGGATTGTGATGTTTACTTTGTCTGAAAAAATAGTTTTCAATACGAAGAAATTTTGTAAGAGAGAAAGGCAACAAGAGGAAACATGCGAAACTGATGACAGTAAAATGAGTAGTTTTATTTGTTTTATTCCCACCATTCGAGTATATCATACACATGTAGATCAGCATTATCAATTAAGTTCACAATATACATTGGTTTTGCTCTCTGCCCGAATTCATTTTGTTCCGTTCCAATAATACTTTTGTTTTGTTGCGAACCGGATGCACGCTACTCTGCCGCGCGGTCTGGCTGTTACCATGCTCGTATCGATCGCAAACTAATACGAGCAGGAGCATCCTTGCCCACCGTGCTTCGGCGTACTGCAAGTGGCACATGTTAGGTCGAGGCGAAAACATGGCAATGCCTACACCGGAAGTGGCCGCCGGTGGAGCTATTTCTTTAATTTTTTAATTTTTTTTAAGGCACCGAGCGTGTAGAGTAGCTCGACGCACACGGCCATTTTTAAGTTGTGATTCTGTTTTGTTACGCTCGCAATCACACATAGTATAGATATATAGCAAGCAAGCAGACACAGACATCCAGTATATAGACGAAAGAGGCCTTCGGGAGCGTGTAAAGCACTCCGGCATTCACTAAATTCTGCACGTGGCTTACTTAAGGCTAACCGAGCCCCGGCTATAGGCTCCATCTTTTTTCTTTTTTTTTGTTGTAATGAATTTGTTTCGTTTTCAAAATGTGCGTTTGTTGCCCGGTTGCGCACCCGGCCAAGAAATGAACAATGCTCTCCTCCCCCTAATGGCATCCACAGCTTTTCACAACCATGTTCTTGTATTTTTTCAGATTCACGTTCGCTTCGTCGATGTGGTAGAGGACGGAGATGGGAATCAGCTTCGTGGGAGCGCAACATGGCTTCGGCACCTAGACCAGGGAGAGAAATGTCAGACAAAACACTCGATTGGCAATGTCACCATTTCGAACACACTCACCTTCGTCGGATGGTTGAGATGCACCAGCGTTTGTACGATCGCATGGTTTGTCGCGTTCATGTGAGCGTTGAGCGGGAAGTTACATTCGCCACTGCAGTAGTACGCTCCGTAGCCTTCCGGGGCGATGATCCACTCCTACGGGGGGAGAAAAAAAAACAACAACAAAAAACGAATAAAGGCTTCCAAAAAGGAGTGTCTGAAAATGGCCGCCCATCACGGGTACGTACATGCCACTGCAGATCCTTGAAGCTCACGTACAGCTGCTCGATACGGCAGCTCTTGTGCTGATCGTACAACGGATGGTACTGGAACGGGTTCCGGTGGTCGGTTTTGCCAGCTTTGCGCTTGCGCGACGGCTGGCTGCGCTTATTACGCGTCAGGTGCCGCTGTACGACCGGCTTGATCATTTGCTGGCTGTTGGCGTACACGACCAAGAACGGCTGGTACTCGTCGGTGCCGCGTGCACTCACAAACCCAATGTCGTCCAGCTTCACCTCCCGCTCTGCCGGGCACAAGGGGAGAAGCAAACAAATGCGTCAATGCGTCAAGTTCGATACAGTAGGACAATTCGTAGTTGCCGTGAGGCATTCCCTACCGACACGATCTCCAAAGTAGGCGCCAATGTAAAGACCATGGTTCGCCTGTCTGTTCTTCAGCCACAGATTAACCGCACCGGTTACGTTGATTTCCAGCCAGCCCTCGTAATCGCCCGTCAGCTGCATGCTCGAGATCTCCGTCATCTCGCTCTCGCTGGAAGAGAACACCGGTTGTGGGTGGCAGTGGCAAACACGAAACAGTAAAACAAACAATTTACCCATCCAACTCCGTAAGGGCGTACACCGTCAGCGTGAGGGACGTGTTGTACGTGGTGTACTTGTTCAGGTTCAGCTTCCGGTAGAGCCGCAGCTCCGCCATCAGGACGCTGACGTCGTTCTCGATGTTCGTGATGCCGAACCACAAACGGCGGCCCTTCTCGTGGCGCATCTCCGAGCCGTGGTGATCTGGAGAAAGCTGGACGTTCAGTGTGCTGTTCCTGACGCTACATGGCCTGTTATGGTCGTTAGGTACTTGCTGATACGCTACTGCTACCGTGCGACATCTTCTTGCGTGGTTTAGTTGCAACACTATTAGGGTTATGTTCGATTCCAGCCATCCAACCATTCGCACTTCACATGCGTCGTCCTTAGACCCAGAGCATTAGTGTGAAAAGATTAGCCATGCCTTGGGCAGCTAGCAAAAAGGCATGCGTCCGACAATACCGGGAAGCCCTACCACCCGAGGACACCAGTTTCGCTAGCCACACTATTAGTACATTACGATTAGTCGTTACGAAGTGTGTATGTGTTTGTTTGGAGTGTTAGCTCACCAACCGACAGCTACGAACCGACCGTGTTACAAATGGCGGAAGTTTAGAACAGACATAAGACGGCAAAATCAAAACTCACTCTTATTCAAAAATGTCATTATGATATCACTCTCATCGATAGCTTTCCTGTCCGCATCGGTGATCAGGATGTCCATGTCAGTACTACGAACCTTTCGTATCCGTCCCGTACCGCTAGCGCCGCCCGCCGCCTCGTTCTCCTCCTGCAGTTGATCGTAGACATTGAGCAGAAACTGAGGCGCAGATTTGCTGGAATTTGGAGCGAGAGGGAGACAGAGAGGACGAAAGCGAGATAGAGTGAGAGGGCGCTAAAGCTGCTGTAGAACGGTTCTCGGAGCATCGCTGTCGCGGCCGGGTTGGCACCTACCCGACCGACGAATGCAGATGGCGTACGGCCGGCCGCGGTCCCGGAAGTCCGAGCAGGTTCAGTATTTCGTTCTCGATCTCCTGCTGCTCCTCAAACGACAGCGCGTCCTCCAGCACCGTCTGACCGACGCCATTGTCGACGTAGATCCCGGACAGTGTTGTGGCCGCGGTAGCCTCGGCTGGCCCGCACCACCACCCGACCAAGCACACCAACACAACCCCCAATGTGCGACCACCCATGCTGGACGCGTTCATGCAAGGCGTTTCTCGCGTGCCCCTTGCTTCACTTCCTGCCTCCAGTCGCTCCGCACAGCACCCCTCGTACCGAAAAGTAAACGCGCACCCACGAAAAACGGGAGAACAAACTGCGTCTTCACCAGGCAATGGAAAACGGCAACACCTTCCACCAGGGATATTTTTCTAGCTACTGCTTGCCTTGCCTGTTTTTTTTCCTACCGTCCGAGCCCTTTCACACACACACACACACACAAAGACGCACACAAACACACACGTACACACGCGCGCGCCTAATATTCGAGTGGAAGCAACAGTTTGACAGCGGCAGCAGCAGCAGTAGCAGCAACAGCGAAGATAAAATTCTTTCCTCGCATCTTTAGGCCTTCATCTCAGACGTTGCGAGGGGTTGTTTCCAGGAAATTGGGCCGACTGTCACACTGAAGGCGTAGGCCTGTCAGACCATACACGCACACCTGCGCAAGCGCAAGCCAATCATACGCCTGCGTTTCAGTTGCCAAAAGGTAAGTCAATTGAACGATTCGATTGATTGGATTACAAAACTTGTCGCAGTAATGATGTCGATGTATTGTTAATTGTAAAATTTTATTAGTTGTTTTTTTCAATATAATTTAGGTAACCTTTTCAAAGTTATATCAAGGTTTCCTCAAATAAGTTCAAATAAATAGCAATTCGTTTCTCAACCGTAAACCTCATATTCTTTGTTTTATACTTTAATTTATATTTTCCATGTTAATAAAAACAAAAATTGTCTCTCACCTAGTAGTTCACTCCAAATAATGGTCTCTACAATATAACCTTCTCAAAACGTCCCAGTATGAAGCGTGTACAATCGAACCTGGATCCTAGACCGACTGCATTTTGTTTTGCATTTTAGAGCCAGAGCGCGTGCTATCGGGTTGAGAAGAAATATTCCAACCGAAAAACCACACTGAGCATTTTCCTATCGCATTGGTTAATCGTTTTTTGAGCACTTGCGCCAAAAGGTATGCATAGTTTGGTGCGGAATGGTAAAATATTTCTTACTATCGGTTTTATTCGCACGCTCGGATTTGTTTTGAACGTTTTTAGATGCGACTAGATATCGTTGGAATAGGACAAGATCTACAGATACAAACAAATTTCGAAGAGATATTGGTATGTCTAAATATCTTACATTGAACGTTCGCCCTGCTTCACACATGCGACAAGCGACCATGAGGATATCATGAAATTTGAACAGTCGTGAGACGTTTCGGAAATTGTACACTATTTTAAACGCACGAATACTATCTTCGTAGACTATCATGATATTATGGGTTATATCATTACGAAATGTCTTCTCAAGTGCAAAATCGCCTTGTGAGTTCTTGGCCATGGTCGTCCTTTGGATTGGACTATGCTGAAAGTACATTAAATGCATATGACATCTCCTTCTAGCCAACATTACCAACACAAAAACTCGCTGTTTACTTCAAAATACATCGTTTATTCGTTGTGTCAGTATTGTGTGCCGAGTCATCGAGCCTACATGGTAAAATATTCAAAAAGTATACTGCCATTACATCTATGGCACACCGGTTCGCTCTCACCCTCACGTGGGGTTTGGCGTGGGCAGCCCGCGAGCCGCAAACACTCCTCCCGAAACACGTATGTATAATAATAAGAAACCGTTTGCGCTGCAAAACGCAGGCACTTGTAAACGGGTAGATTGCTGTGTTTATCCCGTAAAGTACACAGCGACGCGGGTGTATTGGTTGCCTTACTTACGCTAAAGCCATAGCGGACAGTTTTTTGATTACAACAACAACAAACAAACAAACAAACAAACAAACACGGAATGCTCCCGTGGGGAGGGAGGCGGAATGGCTGACAGGTAGGTGGTGTGCGGCGAGATTAACTTGCAGATCGAACAAACAAACAAAACATATCACATATTTCTGTTAAATCTTAATCGGACAGTCGAAACACCTGGGATGGATTAGACCCGTTTCGGTTTGCTGATGGTGGCGTAGTTGATCGTGGCCGCAATGTTACGCTGCTGTTGTTGATGTTGTTGCTGCTGCTGCTGCTGTTGTTGTTGTAGTAGTAGTTGCTGTTGCTGTTGCTGTTGTTGCTGCTGCTGCTGCTGCTCCTGGTGATCTAGGTGATGTTCGTTGCTAGTGTTGAATACTGAAAAGTCAAATCCATCGTCCGGGACCCGCCGCACTCCCGACACATTGTAGCCGAGCGGTGGTGGAGGCGGTGGTCCCAGTGGTGGTGGTGACGGTTCACCGATGATTTCGTAGTCGTCCGACGAGGACATCGCCGTCGCGGTGGGCTGGCGCTGGTGCGGGGGTGGTGTGGTGCCCCTTTCCCCAGCCAACCGCACCGGTACGATCGTTTTGTAGTCGGCGGACGGGTGTCGGGTGGTGGTGCGGAAAAAGTCCAACCGATCGTACTCGATCGGCCCGACGTGGTTGGGTGGCGGCAGGGAAACCGGCGGGAAAGAGCCGTCGGCGACCGCTTCCGTGTGCTTTACATCGTTCAGTCCGTACCGCTTCCACGCGTCCGTAATGTCCTTCACGCACTCGTAGTCGAGCTCTTTGCCGGCGGGCGGCGGTCCTGCCATCGGCGGCGCGTCGTCCCCTTTGAGATTGCGGATGAGAATGGTCGCGGGTGACGCAGCAGGCTGCTGTTGCTGACTGGTGCACTGCTTGATGAACACGGTCGACACGTTCGACACGTTCGACTGCTTTGGATCGGTATCGGGCGGCACAGCGAGTCCGGGCGAGGTGCTCTGTTTGCGCGGTGGCTTCGTTGGAATGCTCTTCAGCTGCGTAATGGCTGCCATCGCCGGTGCGATGTCGTGCAGCAGCTCGAACGACGACAGATGCGACGTAATGTTCTCCTCGCAGTGCACCCCCGGCAGGGGGCTGCGCGAGCCCGGTTCCATCGCTAGCGCCGCACACAACTGGCTGCTGAGCGCGTGCGATTCGTGCTCGGACGTGTGCGAGATGATCTTCTTCATCGACTTCATCTTCGTCAGCATGCAGCGGAAGATGTCCTGCGGGCTCGCGTTATCCAGCTTGAACGTGCCCTCGCCCGTGTTACACTTCCGGCCCGCCTCGAACGTGAACTTTCCCTCCCGGTAGCCGTACTTGCGGATATAGCGATAGGGCCACATTGCCACCGTTACGCTCTCGTCCTCGTAGCACTTCAGGCGCATATCCATCTGGCCAAGCTCGAGCGTGTACATCTTCGGTTCGAGCCCGTTCTTGATCGACGCGTCGGTCGGGATGAGTGTTACGGTGTAGATGCCCTCGCTGTACGACGAGCAGTACAGATCGTTGTCCTCCTCGATCGTGTTTAGCCGGGGCGGCGGTGGCGGTTGATTGGATTTGTCTTTGAACGCCACAATCTGCAGCGCGTTCGTCCACTGGCGGACAAGTGCCTCGTCCGGCGCGTATAGCTGTATCTGGCCCGTTTTCGAGACGATGTTGATCGTGTTCTGAGGCGGCTGATCCAGCACTATCTTCACGCAGTTCTCGAGCGTTACGATACGCGTGTTTTTGTCCGTTTCCGCGTCGCTAATCTCAAGTCGCTCGATCCCGTGGCGGCTTGCTTTATACAGTTGACAGTATTTTAGCTGCAAATAACACAGAGATCAAATTAATGTGCTTTCGGGGGGAACACAGAGAAAGCGGGCGTGAGCGAGAAGGAACGAACATGGGACGCGTGCGGGAGCAGGACTAATCAATGTTAGCTAATAAGCTTGTTGGGCTATGGACAAATGTTTTCGGGACGAATTCCACGGTACGTGGGTCGGGTCACACTTCGGCTGCTGATAATGTGATAGATCGGATGTGCGCCTTTGGTCCCTGCGATCGACAACAGCACACCCATTCCACCCTCACCATCTCAAAACTGATCGTCTCCCACCAACGCTGTATCGCTGAAGACAACCACACTTCCCAAACCCACCTTTTTCGTGACGCGCCACGAAAATCCACTCTGCGACTTGACGGTCAGGTACCCGGACAGGAACGGATTTTCCTCCTCGTCCATCTTCGCGAAACTATTGCTTAAACCATGCGACGGGCCCGACGGGGACAATGCTGCTACATTCGCTCGATGCTGCACGTATGGCTAGGGCGCCCCCGTGTATGCTAAAAAAAAGTACGTACGCCTGCAACCTTTCCTCTCAACGGATCCTCCTTTTCTTCCAGCCCCGCTAAACTACTTTAGTTCACCACCACAAACAGTGACAAACAAACTTTGATTCACGGGGCCATTGCTATGGTGCAGCTTCCTCACTCGATTATTCGTGCTGATCGCGTGTGTCACGTATAATCCAACATATGTCATTGGAGGATCGGTTTACAGCACACTGTCTGCTACTGTACAGTGCAGAACATGTCTGAAGTGCGTTAGAAGATCGAGAGAAACTTAATTTCTTCTCATAAATAAACGCATGTGTCTTAATATAGCTCCTATATACAGTATGGCATGGGATGCCATAGGAAAGTGATTATGATGATTGTTTTGTGCAAACAAAAAGTTATGATGTGCATGTTTTGTTTATTTTCAAGTGCCGTTTGAAAGGAAAAATCGCTCGCGAATCGCATGAGTAGCGGCATCCCCTTGCGAATTGCCCGGCGATAAAATCGTTCGCGACGGATCACTGACCTTAGTTGCATGTTTGCCGAATTTGGCTCCGAAATATGCATGCAACCATTCTCCCTATCAACACTTTATTCAGCCATCATAAACATCACCCGGGTTTGAGTCGGTAGGCGATGACAGTTAGCAGCTGCAGCAGCGGCAGAAAAGCTTGCTAAATTCTGCCTGTTTGCTCCAACGCTCCTGCCCGTTGAACGCACTACTTCAAATATAAATGCTCACTTGTGCTACATTTTTGCGAAAATAGAATATAATATTTCGCCTATCGTGCATGGGGTGTGTTTACATGAGCTGAATCTAACGCCAGGTAGCATTTATCGTGAATTGTGCGTGTGTCGGGAAGGTGACGAACCTCGTTTCGTGCAGCATCGTTCGATTTCCCGGCAAAGCAGTGAGCACAAATAAGTGAATTGGGTAAAGATACACAATAAAAAAACCAACATGTCGAACTCCATCACCCTTTCGGCTGAATCGTCCGAGGAGCAGCTGTCGGATGATTCGCACGAGAAGCAGCAGCACAAACGCAAGCACACTAGTGACTCCGACACGACAGAGGATGGAACGTATGACCCGAAAAAGAAACTTTGTATGGGGGCTGCAAAAGCGGCCCAAGACGGCGACCAGGCTGCGGCCGGTCAAGCGGCGCCATCGTTCGAACAATTTTCAGCGAAATCGATGCGCATGATGCAGCAGATGGGCTACAAAGCGGGCACGGGGCTCGGCAAGACGGGTCAAGGTCGAGTGGACTTGATCGAAACGTCCTCCCAGAAGGGACGCAGCGGTTTAGGTGCGTGATTTTGAGGGATCAACTCGAAACCAAACATGTGGGTGAATGCGTTTCTTTATTGTTTAATGAAGGTATGAAGCTGAACGAGCTGAACACGGCCGCCGACCAGTGGGACGCGACTCTGGAGAAGATTGAGATACCGGAGCCGGTCAGCTGGCTGACGAATGCAGCGGCATGTGCGGACGATCCAGGCATCACGCGTGAGCAGCTAGACGCGTGGATCAAGGTCGGCCCGCGGAAGCTGACGATCGACGATGAGCATCGCTACTGTGACGAACAGATACTGAAGCAAATTCTCGAGAGCAAGTCCGTGTTCAACAATCTCGGTGCGGACGATATGCGCAAGGCTCGCTCGAAATCGAATCCGTTCGAACTGATCAAGAGCAACATCTTCATCAACCGTGCCGCGGTCAAGATGGCGAACATGGACGCAATGTTCGACTTCATGTTCACGAAACCGGTCGATAGGAAGGGAAAGCCGCTGGTGCATGACGGCGATCTGTTCTACTTCGCGGACGTCTGTGCCGGCCCGGGTGGTTTCTCCGAGTACATCCTCTGGCGCAAGGGGTGGCACGCAAAGGGTTTCGGCTTCACGCTCAAGGGGGGGAACGATTTCCGGCTGGACGATTTTACCGCCGGCTCGCCGGAAACCTTCGACCCGTACTATGGTCCGAAGGACGACGGTAACATCTTCGATCCGGCGAACATTACCGGATTCGCCGACTACGTGATGACGCAGACGGAAACGGGCGTCCACTTGATGATGGCGGACGGGGGGTTCTCGGTCGAGGGTCAGGAGAACGTTCAGGAAATCCTATCGAAGCAGCTGTACCTGTGCCAGGTGATAGTGGCACTTGCCATCGTCCGTCCCGAAGGTCACTTCGTGATAAAGTTGTTCGATCTCTTTACACCGTTCAGTGTGGGGCTGGTGTATCTCGTCTATCGCTGCTTCCGGTTTATATCGATCTGCAAGCCTAATAGTAGCCGACCGGCCAACTCCGAGCGCTATCTCGTTTGCAAGTGGAAGCTGCCGCAGACGGACCTGATTCAGCGCCACCTGGAGGACGTGAACCGGGAGATGTTCAACAGTCGCAACGCCAACATCGACACGCTCGAGCTGGTTGCGGAGGAGGTGCTGCGCAAGGATACCACCTTCTTTCAGTATCTGTGCGATAGCAACAACACGATCGGGCACAACCAGATAGCGGCCCTGCTGAAGATCGCTGCGTTCTGCAAGAACCGTGAACTGTCCGAACCGCGCCAACAGGAGGTGAAGCAGCAGTGTCTGGCGCACTGGAAGCTGATAGACGCGATGCGCAAGTTCGCCAACAAGGGCGACCCGGACCAGTACGTGATGAAGATCTGCAAGGATTGGAACGGGCTGACCAAGGACGTCTGCCAGCAGGAGAAGAAGGTGTGCCGGGATCTGCAACAGTCGTTCCCATCAGCCTACGACTGGTACTTCGTACCGATCGGGAACGTGGAGAGCAATGGGAAAAATATACGCACGATCCTGCTCGGCAAGGGCGGCAAGGAGGTGTATCGGTTCGATGCGAAACAGTGCAGCTGGATCCCGCTGACGGACATTGCGATCGAGCTGCCGTCGGGGACCATCATCTACGCGGAGATCGTACGCGAGCTGCAGGGGGAAGGTAAGGAAGAGGTGTTTTATTTGTTCATTGCAGTACAAGTAAAACATGTTGCATATCTCGTTCTTCCCGCAGGAAAATCTCAGATCGTGATCAACACCCTACACATCATCGACGGGCTCGTGCTCGGTGGTGAAGATATTCGCCGGCTGCCACTCCGCCAGCGTATGGCTCGCTGTCAACAGTTCGCCCGCGCCCTCAACAAACCACTCAAGGGCGTCAACAACGAGAGCACTAACGGTAGCGCCGTCACGATTCAGATTCGCGCCAAGAAGCCGTACCAGTTCCTCAGCATCGAGACGTTCTTCAACGCGCTCGAAATGTACAAGCTGAAGACGAGCCTGCCCCGTTTGGGTTACCGTGTGCGCAATCTGCTCGACGCCGACCGGTTCTACGTGCCGTACGGGTTGCTCTTTCTGCGCGAGATCAAACCGGACTACCTGCGAACGCTGTCGAAAACGAGCAATCAGTTCTACTACTTTCATACCAAATTGAATAAATCCCGGTATCCGGAGCAGTTCGAGCATTGCGAGGCGGAAACGATGGCATTGTTCGAGGAGACGTACCGATCGCGGCTGCTATGGCAATGGGAAACGGTGCACCAGGTCGAGCCCCAGTTCAACGGAGACCGGCCGACTAACAGTGTGTATCGGGTCGACTTTAAGAGCTATATCCATAAAAAGTACTCTCAAAATCCGTCAAATACGTAGGTATGCTTGGTAGCCAGTAAGTAATGCCGTGCGTTCAGTGAAAGTGACTCGAGAAAGAGAGAAACGAGGAATTACCTGGATAATGTGTTTCTGGAATTACCAGGAAAATGTTGAAATTGTGTAATTACCTAGAAATGGTATGTGTATGTGTAAATGTGTATGTGCTACTTACAGCATTTTCTCTAGATATGCTGAATTTCAGTGCAATCACTGCTTATTTTATTATTGCTTTTTTTTATACACACATAGCAGCCACCTGATAAATGTTGTAAATATTGTAAATCATGAAAGGAGACACCAGTTTTTACTATCGAGGGAACGACACGAGCAGCGCAAAGTAACAGAAACCATAAGTCAGTGTTTTTTTCATTTATAATTTGCTCGCAGAGGAAATGTTTTTTTTTGCGAAATTTACAATTGTGCCTAAATTTTTTTAGCCGTTTTTTTCGAAAGCCGTTTGCGAAATCGCTCTTCTTGATTGCAATGCGTTTTTTATTGTTTAATGATTGTACATGTGACGAATACGAGCGGAATGCGGAGGCTCACCTAAGAAAGAGATTACGAGAGACCGAATTAGTTGGAAGTCTATATTAAAGAAGAATTTCAGTTAAAAATGTGTTAGATTTCCTGTTTGATTTTATATCAAAAATGATAACATACAATTGAACCACATGTGTTGCGACAGAAACGGTAGGCTTGAATTGATTTTGTAACACCGCTGTAACTTGTCGTTTGGAATCGTCGTCGTTGGCGTAAATAAACTTAAATATTTCAGAACGGCCCGATGTACGAAACTAGCGAAATAAAGGACGAAAAAACCCAAAAACGAATAACGCAGCAACAAACTTCCTAGAGGAATAGAAACCGGGAACATTAGTGGGATAGGAATCGAAAGTGTGCATGCACTTCATGAATACCAATTCAGAGCGTAGCAAATGCAACGAGTAAGCGTAGAGGATCAACGCATAGGACGAATATGCGTATTATCCCAAGCACGGCTTTTCCTAACACATGTAAAATCGTGTCGCGACTTTAATACACACTGTCACACATTGTTAGTATATAAGCAGCTCGATTTAAAAAAAATAAAATTAGATTCGATCAGTTATTCGATCCCGCCCTAAGATTTTGGCTAAGTCTCACCCCGGGTTTTCTGATCTCATGCGAAACGCTGTTGCGCCAAGTGTTCCTTTTCTGCGGCATAGTTTCCCGAGTACCGTGAAAACTAGCGAGAGGTTTATCCTCGAATATCCTGGTGCATTCTTTTATATCTTCGAACGAAACGTAAGGAAAATTGAACGTATCGATATTATGGCTCGCCTCTCTTGTTAGGCTTGTCGCCTGGCCGTTAAAATGGTTTAAAGTTTGAAAAATGCGAAAAAATAAACACTCACCATCCTACCTTGTCACTGTATAACGCTACGTTTTAGCTAGACGGATGAGAGATTATCTTCATTTCTAGAGATTAGTGCGTTCGATTCACGTGTTAAATTTAAAAAATTTAAATGCAGTCACTTACATAAGCCAGCATGTTTTGCCTAAATGTATGCAATCGGTAGACAGTATCCGCACAGTCGCCGCTGTCACGCGCACAAAACACAAAGTATCTGCCATTCATACTGCCACAAGCCGTTGGGAAGCCGTCAGCACACAGCTGTCGAGTGGAAAATGTATTCAAGTAAAATGATAATCACGTGCCTGGTTTAATTGAACAAAGTGGGTTTGTGGGTGGGATTTTTAAGATTTCATTAAAATATTATTCAATCGGAAAGGGGAGCAGCCTCTCATTCGCACAGTTTCCCATGTGGAAGGTGCAGGAGCCGAACTCGAAACAGGCCAAGAACTACTCGAATTGCTTTGACGTTTGACACTTTTCCTTCTTGTTCTTTTTAAAAATAAAGTCAAAGAAGGAGGACGTGGATGCGTGTGTGCGTGTGTATGAGTGCGGTGCTGCTGTTGCGTTTTTCCATTGTTTTAGAGCCGTTTGCGTACACTTATCACGTAGCTTTTCGGCATAAATCGATGTGCCCAATGTTGTTGCAGCAGACCGTGCACGGGTGGAACACTGCTGCGGCAAGCGCAAGTGTGGGAAAGGAGAGCAAAACGCGATAAACATCCTGCACCATCGAAATCAATACACCACTCCGCCTAGGACGGTGGGAGCGAAACAATACGAGTATTTTTTTCTCCTCCTGGCAACCGGATCCTATCGATCCTCTGATAGGATCGGAATAAAGGATCAGCTTCGGGTTTCGGGAGAGGTGTCGAAGCAGAACCAGCACCAACAGCGACAGTGAGGAGCAGTATGTGAAAATGCGGAGTACGTAAAATGTGTCAAAATGGGTACGATAGCATCGGTGCTCCAGTGGTACTGTATGAAATGCAACTACCTGAACCCGACGGAAAGCGTAAGATGCCTTAGGTGTCGCACGTTTCGGAAGGCCGAGAGCAGCGTCGGGATCCTGCACCATCAGCTTCACGCCAGCAGCAGCAACAGCGTGCCCGTCTCGTCCTCGTGCGTACGCATGACGGATGTGAATAGGTAGTGTAAAGGCTACTCGCTCCTTGCTCCTAATCGACTGCACACTGTAGCACAGACAGGCATCCTTACACGCACGAACACGACCGCTGCGTAAGGACGAACCCACGGTCACCGAGTGGGTTCAAGTGTGCACAAAATATGTCACCACCTCGGAAAGGGGATAGGATTGTAGGACGAAGTTCCTCAGGATTTTTATGCACATTCTCCCACCCCCTCTCACTCTCCTCCACCCCACCTACACACATACACACACAACACTCACTGTTCTCCGTGTGTCCTTTCTTTCTCTCTCTCTCTCTCTTTCTCTCCATCTCTTTTTCTTTCTGCTCATAATCCAAACAAAAAAAAAATGCAGAAAGTTAGTGTCGAACGATTGCCTGTTTCGTGTGATAGACAGCCTAGCGCTCGCACACAAAAACATCAATCGCAAGAAAATCGAACGTGCGTTCGTGTATCCGCTGCCGGAGCGGTGCTGCTGGAACCGGAAGCGACACCTGTCGCAGCCGAGCATCAACCGCCGATGGACCTGCCACCGGTGCCGGGCTTACAATCGTAGCGTTTCCTGGCACTGCATTAACTGCGAGGCACTGAGCGTGATCGCGCCGGTTTACAACGACACGATAAAGAAGACTCACGCACCGCTTACTTGCAGAAACGAGCACGGCGGTGGTGGTTTAGGTGGTAATAGCGGCGGCGCCAGCAAGTGCACGGCAGCGGCGGCAACTCCATTCGCCTCCTTCCGTTTGAAGGCCGCCCGCAGCATGGACCAGGTCGGTGCGACCCGGTGCCGGTTTTGCATCTACAATCAGTTCAACTTCGACGGTGACGGTTCGTCCGGTTCGCAAGCGTCGGTCGGGTGCTGTTGCTGCTGCCGTGACACGAAGCACCAGCGCTGCCCGAAAACGGCCGGATCCGGTGGCTACACGACGATCACGAAGCGCACTGGCGGGCTGATCGTGGTGCCGTCGACCACGCAGCGCTTCATCGACAATTCCACTACGAACGTTCGGCTCAAGGAGACGGGCAAGAGCAAGACGCATGGTGCCAGTCAGACCGGTAAGACGCGCATGTCCTCAACATGGCCCTCAGCTTATGCATTTTACCTTCGGCTTCGGGCATACTTGCAGGTAAAAAGTATCCACCGCAGTCGGCGGGCGCTACCGAACCAATCTACGCCGTCATCAACAAGGAAGCGAAGCGGAAAAACATTAATAAGCTAGCGAGCGACGCTGTAAATAACAATTCACCGACAACCAACAGCATCAGCACCAGCACCAGCAGTAACACAGTTAGTCAGCAGCAGGCGAAACCGGACTACGCAAATGTGATGGCGCCGATAGGCTGTAAAAATGGGTAATAGAGGAGGGAGCGGGGGTAGGAGAGATTTTTAGAAGGTTCATTTTTCCCAATTGGCTCCACCACCACCTTCCAGGAAACCGGAGAAAACGCCCGACACGGAAACATTCACTACTGGCGCCGGCAGTGAGAAGGCTGTCACTAAATGCAAGTATAATAAGCAACTATCCAACTATAAGCATAATTTTGATAAAGGTAAGCGGACTGAGGAGACGAGCTATTTGTATTTTTCCCAAGGATTTTGGTATAAAACATCTTGCTGTTCCTCCCATATTGACAGGTAACTATCACGGTGGTGATCATGACATTTTCTCCGTGATGGATGAGTACAGCACGCATCAGAATTCCACGATACTAGAGTTAGATAATATTCCATCGATCGTTACAGTTCCGATAGCGAGTTTCGAACAGGATCTCGATGACGAGTGGTGCACGAAAGGTGAGCTAAACGCGACCAGGACGGGCTTCGGCGTCGAAACTGACTGGAAAGTTGCGGTATGGAAGCATTATGAGGTTTTCTTCTGTTTTTAAGTGATATTCAGTGCGATATTCACGCATCGCAGATAAGATCATAATTCTGCATGTCGCCTAGAAAAAAAAAATCATGAAAACAGCTTTTTGTAAGCAATATATTAGGTAGCAAAAAGAAAAACAATCTACCTAATTTTGGCACCCCTTAAATCGCCTCCCAGTCAGTTCGATGAAGCCCAAATCATGTTTCCCATGCTTACCATGTTTAATGTGAAATGTCTCCTACCACCGAAGCCACCAAAGTGACGGACGAGAAGGAGTGGTCGTGCCGGAAGTGTACGCTCGTGAACACAAGCACGGAGCTGGCCTGCGTCGCGTGCGGCGGCTCGAAGCTACGCAGTATTTGCAACGTGGAGGAGATGACGCTCAAGAAGGGCGAGTTCTGGACGTGCCAGAAGTGCACACTGAAGAACTCGATCGTGCAGCCGGACTGCAGCGCGTGCAAGTCGTTGCGGCCGGCGGCGAAGGGAGGCATGGTGCTGGTGAATGGGTCGCTTGCGACCAATCGGCTCATACTCGGCCAGTGCGACGAACCGTCGAACAGCAGCCGGTCGAGCGCGGCACCCATCGATTCCGGTGCGATACCGAAGCTGCTGACGCAGACGCCGATGGCGACGGTGACGACGCAGCAAGCTCAGCAGCAGTTGCCTCAAACGCAGCACCACCACCACCAGCAGCACCAGCAGCACCAGCA
>JXXA01006745.1:0-19251 GCA_000956255.1 Anopheles punctulatus
TGAATTGGAGGCATAAAGAATTTGTATATTCATTGCATACACAGAAATATCTCGTTGATTTGCACAATTTGTTCACTATTCACTTTTAATATTCCAAGAAGGATTGATAGAACTAGGATTTTAATATAATGTTGCAACTAGAGAAGCAAATGATACAGTCTATGCAAGTGAACCCTTGTTTTGGAAGTGTAACAAAATACTGAAACATGAGAGCATTTTTGTTTTATTTTTTATCAAACAATTAAAAATACTGCAATTGGTATAAATTCCTAAGTATTTTATTTTTACATCATCAAATGAAACTGAATAAAATGTAAAAAACAGACAAAATCTAAATGCTTCTCCTACACATAAATATGCAAGATGTTGTGAATGTATTGTGACAGTACGCCTTATGGCTAATTTACAAACAATTTACATTAGCCGTACAGTTTATTACTGGTCAAAATAAACAATCATCTTGTGATTTCGTGTGTTTGTGTTGTAATGCTCTCCGGAGCGGTTTCTTCGATCACACGTCACAGCGGATCAGTAAGGCAAGATTGTGGAGATAATCGAGTGAAGGGTTAGCAGGAAGAAACAGTAAAAAATGGCACCCACAAACACAGTTTAAAAATACGAAAAAGAGCTGGAACTAAGTAGATGTAATACTTTTGCCCGCGCGTACCGAAACTCCTTGCAGGCGCCCGCCCGGCAAGGTACGTGCAGCGTGCTGCGAGGGAAATAACACCAATTCATGTCAATGTCACTGTCACTCAACCCCAACATGCAACTGCATCATGTGCGCACCACCCCGGTCCGGTCCTCGCATCGGGTTGGATTGGGGGAGATGATGCGTGTGCAGTGCAATGATCAAATGATGCAGGTTGTGGGTGAAGGGCCGGTACTTGATTTTCAGGAATCAATATTCCTCGCTGTCTGTCAACCCAACCCAAGCTCGACCCCTCGGAGAACCGGATCCCGGCTGGCGTGCCAAACCGGGTGAGAAAATGAGTGAAACAGGCGAAAAAAGAAACAAAACAACGACGCACGGTGCAATAAACAATAAAATAAAATAAATCTTCTTCGACCATTTTGATTTTTCTGATTTCCTACATTGTAGCGGAGATCGTGTGCCACACGTCGCACGTAGATTTGTTTGGATTCGTGTGCAAGTGGTGAGAAAAAGCGTTAAACAAGTTGATTTTCTTTTCAGTTTACGAAATGAATGCATTGAGGGATTTTTGTTTCTCTGGCGGATGGAAAGAAACAGGAAAAGACGTTTCTAGTTTCGGAATGACGCGAAAAATGGTAATTGATCGTTTCCGTTACTACGACGTTGGGTGGTGGGACTACAAGTTGAAGGGAAGGAACATTGAGTAGAAGTTTTCTTTCCAATGTAAAAGTTTGTTGCCTGATCGTTTGTTGCCAGCATTTCTCCATGATTAAATGCTTCATTTGTACGATAACGATGTTCGTACACATGCAGTATTTACGTTGGAAGGAATACCGTTGGATGGCATATTTGTTTCGCTCGATCATTGTCAACTCCATTAGGCTCGCTAGAAACCGGATGGAAACCTCCTCCTATCAAAGATCGCCTCGAACGTCTCATTCTGGCGTGGTACGGGAAAGGTTTATTTGCATCCACCATACAGTCTTATAAGGCAAAACTGACTGGTGTGAAGCAGTGAGATTGATGATTGATGTTGTGGAAGAATGAAGCATCCTCTGCATACTGAGCATTCATATCTACCGGTTATGTGTTTGATTGATTTTTCTTGCAATAGTAATTGTGAAGGTGCACACCGTTTCTATCCCGAGTGGGTTCGTGTTTGCGGCAAAATTTCCCTGTAATCTGTATCTGTAGTGCGAATGTGGTGTGTGCTGTGCAAATGGAACTTCACGCGTAACGCGTCTAGACAAATCCCAATTGCGGCTTCCGTTGGCCATAATGCGGGTTGGTCTGTTCGTGACCGCTTCCCGAGGAAAAAGCACACCAAAAGGGACAAGGAATGCCTCGTTGGTATTTGTAAAGAAGTGTACATAGGCCCGCTGAAATTAGCTGTATCATGAGATGGGACACAGACTTTGACGAACCAGTTCGGCGCTTTACGGTGCCTTTTGTGCCCACTAAGAAAGGCCGGCCGAGGAGTGTTAGATCCGGTTACCAAGACTGCATTCGCACGCAACGATTTAAGTGTCCAAACAAATAAGTTCAAATTAATCAAACATCCCGTTCGCAAGCTTTGTGCGTTTGCTTTTGTTGCTTATCGACAAGATGGCTACACAATTTCTCAAACAACAGAAAGTAATTAAACGTTCTTTGACAAATTTTCGTGGAAAAATTGTGCAGCCTGATGAAACATAATACGCTAAAGTGTGATGTTTGGACAAGTTAATTAAATTTCACCCAAGCGTGTCAACTGCATCACATCAGCAGGATTAAACCAGTGCTGAGAAACTGAAAACCGGCTCTTGTGTGCGTTTCCAATGTGTGTAGGTTAGGAAATCCTTGCCGGACATAGGGCATGCCATTGGTGATCCAAAAACACACGGTACGAGTGGTAGCGTAACCAAATCCACAAAAAAGGGTGTACCGTTCCTGTCATCCCCACGGAGCGGTGATCCTTCGGAGTTAGTAATGTGTTGTTATCTTGAGTCGTAAATCTTGAGCAGCGCACCGTGTGTCGGTGTCGAAAATGCGGGAATACAAGCATGCATCTTCCACAGCCCTCCAGCATCACCGGACGTCCGAGTGGCTGTGTTTCCAAAGGTGAGCCGTGAAAGGTACCTTCCGTCCAGACGGACTGATGTTGTACGGGTGTTTGTGTGTGTTTTGCAACTGGTGAGAATGCAACAAGGCACAATGTTAATCACTCATCAGAAAAGACGGAACCGTTTGTTCCGCCCCGGTAGTTTGGGTTCTGCCTGGTCGACTCGAGACCCGTGCCCGGGTGTCCGTGGGGACACATAAACAAGCAGTCAAACAAACGAAACAAATTTCATTCTTCTGCGCTCCACTCATCTTTGCCGGCAGGCACACACACACACGCACACACGATAGTCGTCATAAAACATGAAGTGTAAAGAAAGTGTTCCCGTCAGACCCACTGCGCACAGTTTGGACACGGCGAGTAGTCCGTGCCATTCCGAGGCAGGATGCTGTTGGGGATTCGGCAGAACAATTTCCTAAATGTGGTTGAAACCAAGTACGAATCGGTGAAACGAACCTGCCCTTAGCACGATGGAAGCCTTTGGAAAGGGAGGAACACTTCTTTTGAAATCAAGCAAGTCGTCGGCGCGCTACTCGGATTCCTTTGGGAGGCGTGTGCCTTCCGTATAGCTTCCTTTTTTGATGGTCGACACGGCGTGTATCACATTTTATCTGCTACTGCTGTGGTGCCATTCGTGGTGCATTTATCAACCTTTTGCACTCCGGCATGCGCTATATGATAGACGAGCGATGAAAAATCACTTTCGGGAAGCACGGGACGGGACAGGGAGACTTAGGACGCCACTGTACAGCTGTTGGTGTTGTATTGCTGGTCGAAATGATTTGCATTCAGCTGCATCGTGCAAGATATGGGTCGATGAGCATCGGGTGGATGGAGAATAGCGTATACACACGAGTGCTGTCTAAAATGCATAATCTACTCTGAAACAGGGGGGCCGATGGAAAGGGGGTTTGGTGAAAGGCACGGTAGTGGTCTGTTGATCAAAGAATACGTTTTCTCTTTTTGTCTCAGGCGTGGTCTTAGGGCCTTGTAAGCAAGCAGTTAACAAGTGTAAATATCTTACACAAAATCAAATTGTTCCTGATGGAGACATTGGCTTTGTGGTTTTGTTTAAGGCTGTGTTGTTTAATAAAAGTCAATAAAGTTGAGGCAGTCTCTTTATACTTTTATCAGCACATTGGAAATTTCTTTTATTAATTGTAAAAGAGGAACTCAAAAAGTTGCATTACAAAACGAGTTGCCTGAATAATTACAAACAATGCAAATATAAAATAATAATAACAGTATGTTTTAACGAGGTATTATCTGGATAGTTTTGATTTAGTATTTGTCCAAAATCTGATGAATCGTGAAAATGTAATCCCTGATGTTAATCATTCCATATTACTATTAGAAAGCAAAAGGCTACCTCAGCAAATATAGTTACATTACAATTATAAAATTCAATCGTATCATTAAAACAAACATTAAAACAAACAACAAACAAACAACAAACAAACAAGCAAACATTATAACAAATCGTGGCATGCGATAAAAAACATGATTATTTTAAAATAAATATTTTTTTTACCGAATGCTGAAATCGCTAACAAAATGGTTTATACTGTATGACAAATTTCGTTCAGATAATTGTAGTTTCGTTTCCAACTCAGTCCGCCATATTGCATCAGTTGTCGGTATTAACAAAGCGAGCAATCGGGCAGGGCATATATATTTTTTGACACCCTACAGCAGGTACCCATGGGCAATGGAACGTACGCGCACTGCTGAATGGGCCGTAAAAGCATCGGGGATGCACTTTACTTCAGCGCGGCCCTATGTTATGATGCCGACTCGGGCAATCAACGAGAAATTACAGGCTTCCAACGCGCTTCCAATACGATCACATCAGCTGCACCTCGCTTTCAGCTGACGGTGGAAAGCGCTTGAAGCGATTCCGATTGTGTAGTGGTCCGTTGTGTGTAGCCCGTAGGTGATGCCACCACCCGTTCTCTGTTGCTCCCCGTTTGCTCTTCCCCGTAGGGCGGTGCTATCGCATCATCGCGCTACGCTGCTACGACTGCACTTGTGAGCACTTAATTAAAATTAAACTAATTAAGAAAGCTCGTCGTATAATTTTCACACCATAATCATTTTCGGACTACTGGTAATGAAATTAATATTTCATTCTATTTTATTATTAACGTTTTACCCACTGTCAGTGTGCATAACCTCCGCAACGATCTTTCTGCTTCAATTTTTCGGTGCGTATACGCTTTGTTTGTGTAATGTGACCCCTTTGCTCGATATTTTTCTTCTTTCCATTAGCTCTCGATTTACATACGACCTTTCCTATGGTGAGGAATAGGGAACAACGAGTCAGCGGTGCTTCACGGCAATCTCGGATGGGTCCTACCGTGCGTAGGTCTGAGCACAAACCGTGTGCGCCTATGTTGATCAGGAGCCCAGTAGCGCAACGATCATTTATATCGTTCGCATGTGCAGATCGCTTTAGCCGAATAACTTATGGAGCGGCTGCTCGGGTGGCAGAACTTCCGCTTCCTCCGACAATTACGCTGCGCGTCTTTTACACACAAGCGCAGCCTCGCTGGTCTCGGTCACGGATGGCGACACATGAATGTTTCATTGAACTCCGGGGGCGCAAAAAAGTTCATGCCTGGAGAGTAGCCGCGGTCCGGCAAAGTGAACCGGTTAGGGGTTTTCGTTTCACCAGAACCGGCCGCGCCGAAGTGACGAAGAAAAATGCTGCTGCACGATCAATCCACTTGAGGGTCAAGAAAGGGCAGCAGGACCAAAACTGGGTGTTCGGCAGCGCGAGGATCAAGCGCTTGGTGTGGCGCTGGGGTTTATATGTGGAACACATTGTTTGATGATTTATCTGCTGCTTCGTTGTTCCTGCTGCTGCTGCTGCTGCTGCTGCTGGTGGTGGTGGTACTAGAATGGATTGAGACCACGCTTGCTATCGATGGCTAATGCTAACAAACTTGAAAATACAGCGGAGGATGAAGGATGACTATGAACGAGTGGAGGGGGAATGAATGAGTTATGAATTATTCATCCTCACGTGATGATAGTTCAACGTCACGTACAAACATAGGTGCTAGTGTGTGTTTGGGTTTAAGCCGAGGTTTACAAGCTAAATATGAAGAACAAGTAAAATGAAGTTGCTTTTATCAAGAAAAAAAAGTATGAAACACATTTCCCTGGAATGTGTTGATAGTACAGACTTAATGTCTCAATTTGCTTCCTCACCTTCGCTTCGCTATGTACGACGCAACGGTAAAGGTAATGTTGTATCTCACGTAACCATGAGATGAGGTGTGGCAAACGCTACCAGTGTTTTAATGATTTTTCTTCTTAGTTATTGTAAGCCTCCTGAAAAATAATTTAATGTTTAATTTTTGCTCCTATTAATCACCGATACAAATTCTGTAGGTGCTAAAAGGATAATGCCGGCGCAATAAATATAGTTCCGATTTCGGGAAGGTGTGCGTCGTCCACAATAAGCACATTTATTTAGCTTGCTTCCAGCAAAAAAATGCATGGCAATAAATTTCCTCCTGCAACCCCTCGGTGTGGGGTTAACGAAAGAAGGAGACCGAAAGTTAATCGCATTTATCGGACGTGTTGCGGCGGCCGACTACCGAATATGCTACGACGCTGCGAATCATGTGATAAAAAATGCCTACGGCTCAATTGAGAAGCGCTCGCCGAGAAGGCTTGACCGATGCGAATGTGTACCAGGGTGTGTACCACACCCATGCGGACAAGGGTACACGCTGGCCATGATTTATCGCCCGAGTTCTGCCCTAGTACAAGGCACAATACAACCCGTCATTCGCTGATTTGTTCTGACCTTTCTCTTTCGCCACCATCCATCCTTTCTCTCTGGTTTGGGTTTGCGGTTGTGCAAATGCAGTTTATCGTCAAATTAATTAGATTCGCTGCTAAACAATGTTCTACACAGCAAAAAGCCCTAATGAGATCCGCTGACGGGTGGAATTGCCATAAGCAGAGCCGCGCCCGTCCTACAATCGGCGGCAAATTGCCACTTTTTCTGCTACTTCCTGTGTTTTAAAAACAGCCAGCTGCAGGGAGCGAATGATCATTAGTGGTGGATGGCGCACGAGGGTGGGAAAAGGATAACATCGCTAGCGCCACTATCCGTAGCAGGTAGGATACTCATTTTCGGCTACAATTCGCGTTCGCGGTCACTGTAAAAAGTGCTAATCGAACCTATTGCATCAATGCATCAGCACGCACGATGCTTTTACGAGAGCGATTTGAAGCCGCAAGGCCACTTATGTGTCGTGCAGGGTTGGATTTAAACGGTTCCACATTGTTCTGACCACGCGTGGTATTGGAAAGGTGGCAAAATCAATCGTGTAGGGTAAGCGATAACATATTCGCGAGTCCTCTGCCCTGTACATCTGTGGTTGTCGACTGTTCGAAACAATTCCTGCCATTAGCGTTTATAAATACATACCTTGTGAGAGCTTGCAGCGTACAAGGAGTAGAAAGATAAAGCGGTTGGGGGTAATTGATGTGAAATGGTCTATAACAGTTGTGGTTTAGTGAAATCTATATTGTTGCATTCGTTCTATCTTGCTCGTTGTGATGAGGTAAGAATTACTATGATTTGGTACCTTAGAGTTAGATCGGGAAGGACAGATCGTTTGTCACTCGTTTACAGTGAACGCATTTCAAAATGTTTGCTATTACGTCAGATGTTTCAGCAAACATCGACGTAAACATTTGAGTGTTATTAAATATTGCTTTGTGAGAGATATTCTTGGCTAAGTTTCTGTGAAAATGTGAAAAATTCAAATACAATAATCCTGAAATGCGTTGGAAAATATTTAATTGTATAGAGAAACTGAACTTCTTCAAATTGGTTCAAATATAATAACAACTACTTTTCATAAGAATTTTTAATTAGTTTGTACAAAAATCGGTAATATAGCAATATTGACATAAGTTAAAACAAAAAATTTACCTACAATCTTTGTCTTCGGTGCTTTATACAAAACTTATTGCGGCTGTTTGAGCACTACATGCACTACACTCGCAAAAACAATTTCCTCTGATAAGACCAGCACTACGTCACCAACATGTAGAAACTATTCACAACAATATACTTATTCCTCTTGAAACGGCATTTAAACTCACCAACAAAACACCGTCCCCAATGATCGCTTAAAAGCAACAAAAACTGATAAACAAAGAGGTGTAAAAAATGACCCGTCAAAAAAAAACCCAGCACACGTGTTAAAAATGGTACAAAACGTGCACATTGTATACACGACGTCGAGGCGAGTTTTCCCGCGCGAAACGCCCAAAGGTAGCGAAAACGCCATGACCAAACCTTCCTGCCAGCGGATGTCCAATTTCGATTTCGTGAATGGATTTACTTCCGGGTGGAATGTGGCATTTGAACCACCCCTACTATGAGCGCCGTGCCATGTTTAACGTGTTTCTTTTTTAATTTTTCCTTTGCATGAGCCACCGTGTACG
Organism: Anopheles punctulatus; assembly: GCA_000956255.1. Taxonomy (NCBI): domain Eukaryota; kingdom Metazoa; phylum Arthropoda; class Insecta; order Diptera; family Culicidae; genus Anopheles; species Anopheles punctulatus. Next base: position 8,232 of record JXXA01006745.1, read on the forward strand.
AATCATTCCGAAGAGAAATAAACGCGGCACGACTAGTTGTAGCAGTGGGTGGCGCAGGAAGGGAGAGATGAATTGTTGTCAGCACAGAGTCCCCAAAACACGGTCGGCACGGGCATAAAAACCATGAAAAACAAGGTGTACGCGATTCGGTAAAGTAAATTTACATATTCGACGATCGACGGCTGGTGTGTGCAATGCCTCGGTATGTCCTTCAGTGTGTTCCACAGCTTTTCCGGCCACAACCGGAGGGAAAATGACCATCTCGGTGGTGTTCGCTACACTGCTGCCTCACGTCTACGGTAATCAGGCCACCCGTGCCGCCGCGTGTCATCGTGTGTTGAACGATGCATTTCCGATCGGAATCGGAATAGGGGAGAGCAAAATGAAACGAGCAACCGTTTGATGATTTTGATTCCGTTTGATTTTTTTTTCGTATTTTTGCTGCTTTGTTTTGCAACGAAACAGCTCGTTCAATTTCGGAATTTGTTTTCATTTGCTCTGAATAGACTGTCACAAATTTATGCAAAATGTATTAAAGAATGACGGACACGAGTGATGGAGTCAAATCGACGTTGTGGGTGTCGTTATTTTGTTTTACTTTATCGCTTCAATGTTATGCACGATCGTTCAAACTACATTCAGACAGTAATTGTATTGTTTAGAAGAAACATGGCACCGTGTTATTCTCATTGGGTGCCCTTCAAAAACGTATCGACCGTATTGTGAAGTCTGCCGTGTTTGGAAGAATTAAATCAAATAAATAAAAATCACTATCCCTTCTTTGTTGCTCGGCACGGCATTAAATACTTTGTTATTGTCTGCAACCACTCCAAAAAAGGGTGGTGCTAAGTTTGTTCCAAAATTAAACCGATTGCTGTTCCGGGAAGCGTAGAAGCTTGCATATTAAGTTTATGGCCGCAACAATGTTTAAGTTTTCGTTCGCATGGGCCCATTCATTTATGAGTGGGGACTTGCTGGTCGAAGCAAACAATTTGAATGGTCATAACGTCCTAAACACACATACACCGTGCGTAAGAAATGTCACCCGCGAAGAAGGCATTATTTTCACACACTTATCTTCACTCCATGGTCTTATGTATTGCGTTCTTCCAGCGCTGTTCGTCGCGTTCACTCACAGCTGCAAACGATTCAAACGCTAAGGCGAAACGATTTTCCCGCTCGATCAGAACCAGAACGAAAAATCGTTAATCTTTAGCCTGCTGCTGTCTTTGCGGTTATGGCTTCGCCACCGTGCTATGTACGCATGACGTGCGCGGCAAGCTTGTGCGTTACAATGTTGCATCGAAAAATGTGAAATCGATTTAGTAAAACGCACACAAGCTGCTCCTGGCCGTCTGTTTTGCTGTTGCGTTATTTTTCTATTAATGTGTCTGCGGCTCTTCCACCGCGGAATTTTCACAGGAAGTGTCAGCTCGTCACACGAAGCACGTCGTGTCCTTCGCTGGTGAAGTGGGCACGCGTAAATGTCAGGGAACGTGTAGGGTATTTATTTTCTTAAAATTTACGATTACCCTTCGCGGGCGGTTCGATTCGTTTCGGTGCTGTACTGTTGTCGGGGCAGTGCTTAAAGTATTAAACAAATAGAGAGCATAATTGTTATGATGCCGACGATTCTTTCACGGAGCTGTGTCGGTCCGTTATTTGTTGTGTTTGACGAGAACCATTCCCACTGTGGCTTAGAAAGCTAAAACGAAACGAAAATAATTAACAAACATACAATGTTTCAGGATAATTCGTATGGAAATGCCAGACTACAACTATGTTGCTGTATGTTTTGGTTAGAGTTTTCTCTACAATGTTAGTTACAAATACCAGTGTGTAAGTTGTTACAAAAAGCCTTCTATAAAGCAATTGTAGTTTTTTTTTATCGATTTGAATCTCTAAACCACCAGTTTTTACCGATTATAATACAGTAAGATAATTGTAGTTATTGTTACTGGTTACAAAAAATTGTTTTATGAAACGCTTTGTTGGATTGTGGTTCATTCAATAGAAATTTCAATTTTCAACTGCTGTATTGGAGAAGTACCGTTGTTGACAAAGTAAACGCTAATTAAATTACTTCATCAATGAAGAACGCAAACAAACATCGATCTCCCAGATGAATGCAGAACACTGCTAGAAGCCTCGGACCGATTGGTTGGAATTCATTAGCCATTACGAGAAACCAGAGATACTTTGTACACATACCAATCGATTTCCTTTGATGTGCCTTCCATGCAGTACTGCACTGCCTACTCGTTGGAACGCTTTTTTCTGTAACACTCGCTTGTAGTGATAGACAGGAGACGAATTAGGCACTTAAATTTGGTTCGTTTGCACTTTGAATATCAATTCCTCTATGTTCTGTGTTGCATTATGCTCACTGTTCTGATGAAGGCCCATATTTTTCACACCTATGCATAAATTTGTTGTCATACAATCAAATGAACGCGACTGGGGAGGAAGGCTCCCCTGCTGTAGGTGTCGATATGTGCTTCAAATAAACACTTCACGTGTGTTGCCTGTCGGTGCACCCGACCGCTACCCAGGTGCGTATTTGGCAAACAGTTTTACTAGCCAATCTGGCAACGTGCGTGCGAAATGTTAATCTCCACCACAACCAAAACACGTTCATGTGGATCGCCGAAACACTTGCCGAGCCGTGCAGCACCAGTGCATTTTCGCCACCAACACCTGTCTCATTTCCGCTGTGTAGCTGTCCACGTGCCGCCGTGCTAATTGTGCATCGAGCAAACGACGAACGGTGGTGAAGGTATTTTTCGGTGGTGATACACAAACGTGTGCACCCGTGTGCCTCTCAAGCCGACGATTGGCAAATAATAAAATTCAATTTAATTAAAATTGAAATTAAAACTGGAAATAATTACAAATAAATCATAATTATATCTGCGGTTAGATTGTGTGCAAGCTAATTATAAATCAATACCACCGGATAGGTGGCATCATTAATGGCCACATATTATGCGGGAGAGAACATCATCGGAACTTTGGACAACGGCATTCGTATACAATTTAACCACGACAGGCTCATCCGGGGCTAGGACGTTCATCAAACGCTTTGCCGATGAGTGCCGTTCGTGTTTTCTCCCTTTGATGTCGGGCTGGAGCTGCGGCCAGTGCGAAAAAGTACAAACAACATCAATAAAGATAACAGCAACAATAAGCACGTTGAATTTCGCTCTCTGATCCGTGCGCGAACCTTTAATTTGCTGTCTTTTGCTATGTTCATATTTTGCAATGTTTATTTTGAATCGACACCATAGCACACCGCAGTGTGGAAAATCATGTAATACAGCATAATTACTGTTAATGTGTGTGCAAATAAAATTCAGATTTTGCTTCAGACCGCTTACTTTTTTCGATGCAATGGAAGTGATCATACGATGTCGCAACGCGTCGCCGTTTTGGTCGGTGACAATTTGGAGCGTCCTTAACACAAGGACTTCCGGTTTGTTTCATACGATTATATTAATGTGCAAATGTGAGGAAAAAGTGATTTAAAAAAGCGGCTCGAAAGAATCGATGTTTCACGCTCTCTTTTGCTCTCGACATCAAATCGGTAAATTGATTGTTGAAGAACGCTCATTACCATACGTTTGAAAGTGCGGTTGTATCATCTTTGAGTAATCGAAATAAAATTGAAAACAGAAATTATTTATTGCTGCAGAACCATCGGTTGAACACATGAGCAATGTTGATTTAAATTAACAATAGTTTTAAATGTGTTGCGTATAAATTTCCGCTTGAATGTTTAAATCGTTCACTATTTTGAGGTCATCAGAAGAAAAGCTTCGTAAGCTTAAAGCATACAGAAAATTAAAAAAGTATACTATCCAAAACCTGCTTTATTTATCAATGTGCTACGTTATTATTTCAATGGATGGCAGCAAATAAACTACATATACCAATATAACGTAGTTTCAGGGTTACTCGGTCGATCAGTCGTTTTACTAATCGCGCTGATAAGCTGCTGAGCGCCACTTCAACCATCGCATACACTTCCCGGAACAGTAAACTGTCTTCGAGCACGTACCGCGATAGATTTGAGCCTCTCTGACAGTCTGAGCATTGTACGTTCCAAGGCGATGTGATAGTGCAGCACGCTTTCGTTCCCGTCTAAGTGTGGCAGTCATGTCTGTGATCGCAAGGCGTCTGCCGTGCAGTTAGGCGTAAAAACAAGCTTAAAAATAAGGGAAAAAGACCTGTACACATGAATGTAGCGTTGTAAAATGCGTTCTTTGGCTACAGCTCCAATCAGCCCTCAGGTAGTATCACCACCCGGTATGTACGGTCCGCAACGTGCCGGAATGTAGTTTTTCCTAGTTGCACCAGATGTACACCTCCTACCGAGCCTGAGGTGGGACTTACCATACTAATCTTGTGCTGCATATGCCTTGCATTTCATAAATTGTACATATACCCTCTTGGGATAGGGTTTCGAGACGAAAAACACGCACGGTGTGATTATTGTCTTTGCAAGTTGAATACGTTTTATTCTAAACGATGCGGTTAGCTCCCTGGTACCGACATGGGTGCGGTGTGTGTTTTAAACGGGTTGGAAGGCGAATCGTTCGAGGAAGTAGCTCAGCAAAACACCTTCACGCGTGGAAGGCCATGCAAGGTTCCGTGACACCGTTGATCGCGCATTCGCAATCGCACTGGCCGGAAGAACCGAATCCAACACGACGAATAGGGCGTTTAGCTGTAACGAAGTGCAAAGATAGTAATAGTTTTACAAATTAAAGGGGCTTGTTTGAACAATAAATTCACTATAGTAGCTACCATTTTGCGTCACTTTTAACTTATTTCAACTAAGCTTTTGCCAACAACAGTAGCTATATATGAAATAATAAGTGTTGTACATACCATCTGTTCCTCCGCAGCAGTATTAGTACGATTTGCAATGGCTTGCACTAAACTATTCAGTATGTTTGTACCAAGGACACTCGCGACGTATGAGTAATTTTCCAACAGGAACTGGATCAACGCGTCCACACCTTCGCGGCTGGTTAGGACGGACGTCAGAACATAGTAACGTTCTTCTGGATCGTAGTTAACTTGTAGTTCGCTACCGATCGCCGTGAGCAGGTACGCCGAGAGTTGCTCGCTATCGATCGTACATCCCAATGCATTGATCAGAAGCGATCGCTGTCCTCGGTTATCCGAAGCCTGAAGCTTACTGTAGAGATATTGGAACGCCGTTGTGCTGGTGGTTCGCAAACCGTAACAGTACACCAAATCCGCCACATCTGGATGAACCGGTTCCTCTCCGTTTACTTCACGTTCCAGAGCGATTCGCGTCTCGGAGAGGCAACTTTCTATCTCCATCCGGCAAGCCCAGCTAGATACAACCTGTCTCAAATACTTATCAAGTAGCCTTTCATCAGGTGTCACTGATGTTACGTTAACCATCACGAAGACATCGCTGATGAGTGTGTCAACGAAAAGCTGGAACGACACGAAGTTCGGTTGACCGCGCATACGATTGTAAAAGTATGTGATCGCACGGCTAGCAGCTTCCCATGGAGGATACTCTCGTTCGTGTCGAACGTATGCCAACATTTCGAGAGCAATTTCCAGGTCGAGCCGATTGGAACGTGCCAAATGGAATGCATCATCAATGAGCTGTGCCCGACTATGCAACGGGATGGACGTAGTGTCGTCGATCAATGCCTCGATGAGCATGTACCAGTTCGATGGATCATAGTTTACACGGTAGAATCCGGTTTGGTTGACATTAACCAAAAGCCACTGATCATTCATCGCTGGTGATGGTATGCGTTCGGCCTTGGAAGAAAACCATCTCCACTCGAGCGGATTCTGGAGCGAATCGCCAGCAGCGAGGATTGTGTACGGTATGATCCACTGGGTCGTGTCGTCGTTCACTATTTTGTTGCTATAGAAACGATCCTGGGACAAAATAATGTCTCCACGATATGTTCGTCGCACCTCTAGCACGGGGTATCCTGCTTGATCTACCCAGCTCTTAACGAAACCCTCGATATCAACATTTTCTGGCAGAAGATCGGCCCCTTCGTCGGTTGCATCAATCATGGCGTCGACAAACTCATCGGTGCTAACCGATCCGAACTCGTTACGCTCCACATACGCCCGGATCATACTTCTCCAGACGGGCTCGGTAAGCAGCTGTCGGAACATTTGAAGCACCGAACCGGCCTTTGAGTAGGCAATGTTATCGAACAGACTAAGGATGGCATTAAAGGTAGCACCACGGCTAAACGTCATGGGACGCGTACTCTCTTCGGCGTCAGAGACGAGAACGCGCTGAACTACCTGAACGTTGAATAAATCGCGATACTGGCGCTCGGGATAAGCCATATCGGCAGCCATGAACTCGTAAAGCGTCGCGAAACCTTCGTTGAGCCAAAGATAACTCCACCACTTGTTCGTCACGACGTTGCCGAACCATTGGTGAGCATACTCGTGAGCGATGATCGTTGTGATAGTGGTTTGCGTTCGATAAGTCGTCACTCCCTCTTCATAAAGCAGATACTCCTCACTGTAACGATAAGAAATGAATATTATTTCAGAGCTGTAACAGTTCACGTAAGGCACCCACTTACCGATACTTGCACAGACCCCAATTTTCCATGGCGCCAGCCGAAAATTCTGTCAGTGCCACTTGATCAATCTTGGGCATATACGAACTATACGGCAGCCCGAGATAGTCATCCAGTGCGTTCATGATACGAACACCGGCTTCGAGAGGATAGTGTGTTTGGTTGATAGCATTGGGTCGAGCAAAAACACGCTGGTTCGCTTCGTAATTCTCGGTGTACAGGAAGTCTGAGACCATGAATGCTAGAAGGTAGATCGACATGCGAGGAGTCGTTTCAAACATGGTAACTTCGTAGCCAGGACCTCTGTAATGACATGCGTTTCGATACTTCATTTTAGTCAGGTTGAAAACTAAGGTATCACTCTTACCCTGCATAGACGGCCACTGGCATATTTGAAACAGCATCATAGCTTGGATGATGCTGAATATTCACACTAAACGTTGCCTTCAAAGCCGGTTCATCGAGACATGGGAAGGCCGACCGTGCACTAATGGCTTGAAACTGTGTCGATGCTAAGTATTTCCTCGTTCCATTGGCGTCCCGGTACGAGCTAATATAAAACCCATCCTCATCGGTACGAAGTTGTCCCTCAAACCCGATACGCAATGTGTACGTCGCTGGTGCAATGGCACGTCGAATGGAGAAAATGACAAACTCTCGTTCAGTATCCTCGACGTAGCGTAACGTTTCTAGAAACGTTAAATTGTTCGGAGTATTCCGTAGATACAGCTCGTTCGTTGTAATCCGTAGACCGCGGCTATGGACGTAGAGGGTTTTGGTCTGCTGCCGGATATCAAGCTCTATATTCACTCGCCCACTGTACGAACGGTTTCCGGTGTGTACTTGTGTTTCCAAGAACAGATCATAGTGGAGCGGCACAATATAAGTGGGCAAGCGGTAACGAAACTCTTGAGCTGAATTATCTTGTAGCACCGACACGTCTGCGCCAGCCTCTTCACTAAACTTGTTCCATCTGTGTTGCGCTGGATGTTCTGCCTGAATTGTCGAGTAGAATCCCCACGAAAGGATCACAATACCAAACCAATTGTGCAAGAACATGTCTACTGAGGTGAAAAACAATTTGGGAACTGAGCTACATTTCATTTTTAAAGGCTAAGACTTTTGATTATGACCACCGATTATGAACCCACTGTATTGCACATACTTTACTGATAAGAACACGTTCCGAGTGGAATTGCTATAGCTATATAATACGCATTTTCAGTTGATAAGCTTTAGAGAGCGTAGGTTATCGCGTATACCTTAGTCTTTAAATCGCTAGTAAACTTAGGTTTTTTGGTGGACATTGATGGCGGAGCTGTGAGCGAACAGAGCTGGTCAATCGAGCGTTTGGTGCCAATGGTGCATATTTAATATTTGCATTCATCCACCTAGTGCATGTGACCTTTCTTAAACAAGTTAAAATTAATGTTGGTAAATATATTATGGTGATTAACAAGTTATGTACAATGAATTCAATATAGTGTTGAAGATAATGTGCGATAATTTAGAAAAGTCCTTTAATTTACAAAGTTTTAGAACCAGAAGATAAAATCCGAGGTGATTATCGTTCTAGCTTAGCATCAATTTTCAACAATCATCATGATAATTCAAAATGATTGCACTTGGCTTAGCAATTGATTAGCTATTGTTGCAATCTAAGATAAAATAAATCATACGTACTAATTGATCGATAAGAAACTGCGCAGGAAATTGCATGTTATACAATGCGATTACTGATTTCCTATCGGATGAATAACACGTAAGCTTAATGATTGTTTAGCTGTCAGTTAAGCAGACAATATACATTTACATGTTGAAAATGGCGGTCTGGGACCGGAAATGGATCGCGTGCTGTGTCGTGCACATGAACATCTTCTTTCAAACATGGCTGAGCGTGTATGCGGGCATGGCATCACAATATGTTCCCCACGGACAGTCGTGTTAAATCCCGAGGACATCGTTTTTATTTTCTACTGACGGCGACAGTATCGCGTTGAGAGGGTTAATTAATAGCGCTAGTACTCAGTTATTTGTCGAAACTAGATACACCGAGTACCGCGCTAGCTATCTCGCTTGCTAGAAGTCTTACATCAACCTAAACTATCGGGAGTGAGAAATACAAAAGCTTGAGCATGACGTACAGATAGTTGTTGATGTAAGGGATACGGTAAAAGAGAAAGGATGGATAAATGCTCTGCTACGGCATAACGATACACACACACACACACCCACCCCACTGGCGGTGATCTCAAAGCGGCCCTGTGGAAATTAGTCACACCCCCTTAGTGGAAGGTAATGTTATGTGTCTAAAAAAGGTTAGATATTGTTGATGCAACAACAAAAAATCATTAGCTTTGAGGTTCAGGTTTATGGGTGGTTCGTTGGGTGGGTGTATGTGATGAAAAATGAATAATAGCACTGCTATTACCTTCACGACCCCGCAGGCCAATCCCTCTTTTTTTCGAACAGTATTTCCCGAGTGCACTCATAGTTAGCCAAGCGCGAGCTTTACACGCTTGAGGTAGAATAATGGCGCTGTGCTTTTTTCGGTCACGGTTCGTTGCACACACAAAAGCAAACTGGTGGTATAGCTTCGTGTGTTGTATCCACACCACGCGGGAATAGGCAGAAATGCATTTATAATTTAGATTAGCTACAACAAAATGGTGGCAACAAACCTGGTGAAGAAGAGTTCGCAACGAATGAGCGAGCTAGGTGGAGAATCGGTCGCCCATTTAAAGAGAAAAGGTTCAGTTGGTGTAGCTTTCGCAAGTGGTGTGTAATTTATTTATTTTATTTGACCTAATTTAATGCCATTGGCGGCTAGTGTGGCTCTCAAACTAGTTAATTTATGACTTACCGTTTGGTTTTCATCTCTATTACTCTGTTTTTGATAGTGCAACGACAAAAACAGCGTCTATGAAGGCACTCCTTCTCACGGTTTCAGCCATCGAATCGGTCATGTCATACTGTCCTGTGGCAATAAAAGATCCTACTCAACGGACACTCGGTGATAATTTGTTGCTCGAAATGTAGCTATATTTCTCTCCGCTCTGTTCCGAAGGTCAATCTGCAATAAAAACATACATGCAATACAAAATAGGCAGTTGCGTCTAGTTTTGTTCATCCAGTTTTACGAGCACTTTGTGCCTAAGTCAGTGGTCGATGTTGCACTTATTTGCATCCTGATTCACCACGTGACTAGGTGCGGCCCTCATCCCATGGGCGGTGGGTAATTCTAGCAGTGAGCGTGACGTGATCGTAAAAATTGATCGTTAAAATGTAATGAAGCGTTTGTTATTCGGGGACTCCTGCGTTTTCTTTTTCATCGCTGCGTTTCTTGAAGGTCCCCGGCACAAGGTGCACCGATAGTGCGGAATATTTCTTTTTACGAGGGCAGCTGACCGTCGTTCGTTTCGCCGTTTTCGCAAACGGGGTTGAATACCATTAAATGCAACCCTAAAGTGGCGCGCTCGGAAAAGATCGATCGTTAAAAGAGCAACACTTAGGACTGATATCGGTTGCATCGGGAGGGCGGTTGTCGTCTTTTCGCTTATCGTTATGAGGCTGATTAGTATTGTGATAATGAGGAACACACACACACCCAGCAGCGAAATGGTGCCTGGGTTAATTGTCGCTAGAATGTGGTGCGGTGTTCGCGAAAGACCCGTTTCATTAATGCTGCGGGGCCAACGACAGTCACAACAAAACAGAGAGACTATTAAAAATCAATTTTCTACTGATCCTCGATGCGGTTGCATTTTTTTAATCTTTTTTAACTGTTCGTCCGTAAATGGGATCTGCAGGTCCCTTAACGGCTTCCTAAAGCGATTAAAAATGAGTGAAAACAAAGAATAAAACCAGAAATAAAAACGATTATAATGTCAGTTAAGCGACGTTTTGTTTTTTTTTTGTGTATGTGCGAGTGCTCGTGTGCGCATCTTGCTTCATGGTTTTACTGCACATTTGGACCGCGGTTCAATGGCTGATACGAATGCTATATTTGCAATGATGCACCACGATATTACACACCGCAGAAATGCAGTAAGTAGAACAAGGCAGAGACGAGATTCATTAGTTGTTAATCGGGATTTTGCGTGGTGACGTGGTAATTTGCAGTTTATTTATTTGTGATTGCTTTTGCTGGGAGCGTTTGCGAGTAGGCACGCCTCGGTTGCTTCTCTGCCTCGTCCTCTGATGTTCGAACGTATACATTCATATGCTCATTGAAATGCATACACATTTGGTGTGATAATCGGGTTTATTTAGTATTTTGTGACACATTGTAACTTGCGGTAGCGTCTGATCGTGCAGCAGGATGCATTATCTCAATTCGAATGCTAAAAAGGTGGAATAATGATACGAAACGATAGTGAAAAAAAAAGAGTGCCAATAAATTTACTTTATTTTAT